>CAUYQG010155716.1:0-11108 GCA_963574415.1 Tarsius wallacei
GCTCTTTGAGAGGCTGAGGTGAGAGGATTGCCTGAGTCCACGGGTTCGAGAACAGCCTGGAGAACTTGGTGAGACCTCAGCTCTACAATAAATCCAAAACACGATCCAGCAATATGCTGCCTCCAAGAAACATACTTTACCTGTAAAGATATGTATACACTAAATGTGAGAGGATGTAAAATGATATTCCACACAGAAACCAAAAGCAAGCGGGATATACTTATAGCTGATAAAACAACATTAAGCCAAAAACAATAACAAAGAGACAAAGTAAATCTTTATATAATAATGAAGGGATACATCCAATAAAAGGAAACAATTCTAAATATATAAGTATCCAACACTGGAGCACCCAGATATAAAAAGCAAATATTACTAGATCTAAGGGAAAAGACTCCAATACAATAATAGTGGGAGACTTCAACACCCCACTCAGCATTAGACAGATCATCTAGACAGAAAATTGACAAAGAAACATTGGATTTATACTGAACTTTAGACCAAATGCAACTAACAGAAATTTACAGAACATTTCATTCAATAGCTTCAGAATACATATTCTCATCAGCACATGGAATATTCTCCAGGATAGACCATATGCACAGTCACAAGTTTCAAGAAATTTAGAAAAATCAAAATTATATCAAATATTTTCTAAAATCACAATGGAATAAAACTAGAAATCAATTCCAGGAAGAACTTTGAAAATGATACAAATAAATGGAAATTAAACAATATGCTCCTAAATGACTGTTGGGTCAATGAAGAAATTGAGATAGAAATGAAAACATTTCTTGAAACAAATGAGAATGCAAAGTCTGTGGGATACAACAAAAGCAATACTAAAAAGGAATTATGTAGTAATAAACGCCTACCTAAAAAAGTAGAAAGATTTCAAACAAACAATTTAATAAAACACAACAAGAAACTAGAAAAGCAAGACCCAACCAAACTCCAAATCAGCAGAAGGAAAAAAATGATAAAGATCAGAGCAGAACTAAACAAAATAGAGGCAAAGAAAAACAAAAACAAGAAGATTAACAAAAAGAAAAATTAGTTCTGTGAAAAGATAAACAGTTGATAAACTGCTAGTTAGACTAGTCAAGTAAAGAAAAGAACTAATTCCACTCCTTCTCAAACTCTCCTAAAAAATCGAAGAGGAGAGACTTCTCCCTAACTTATCCTAAGAGGCCATTATTGCCCTGATATCCAAACTAGACAAGGGTGCAACAGCAACAACAACAACAACAAAAAGGAAAACTACAGGCCAGTATCCCTGATGAACATAGACATAAAAATCCTCAGCAAAACACCAGCAAACTGAATTCAAAAGCACGTCGAAAATATATGATCAATTTGGATTTATACTGAGGAGACAAGGATGATTTAGCACAGCAGTTCCCAACCTTTTTGGTATTAGGAACTGGTTTCATGGAAGACAATTTTTTCTCAGACCAAGTTGTGGGGAGGTGGAGGGAGGACCATCAGACATTCAGTTCTCATAAGGAACATGCAATCTAGATCCCTAAAATGTGCAGTTTACAATAGGGTTTGTGCTCTTATGAGAATCTAATGCCATGGCTGATCTGATAGGAAGTGGAGCACCACTTGGCCACCACTCACCTCCTGCTGTACAGCTCAGTTCCTAACAGGCCATGAACTGGTACAAGTCCATGGCCCTGGGGGTTGGGGACTCCTAGTTTAGCATATGCAAACCAATAAATATGATACATCACACCAACAGAATAAAGGAGAAAAACCATACAATCATCTCACTAGATGCAGAAAAGCCTCTGATAAAATTCAACACTCCTTCATGATAAAAACTCTCAGCAAACCAGGTGTAGAAGGAAACTTAAAGTAATAAAGGCCATATATGACAAACCCATAGCTAACATCATACTGAATGAAAAGTTGAAAGCTTTTCTTCTAAGAACTGGAACAAGACAAGGATGTCCACTTTCACAACTCTTAGTCAATATAGTACAGGGAACCCTAGTCAGAGCTATCAGGCAAGAGAAAGAAATAAGAGGTGTCCAAATTGAAAAAGAGGAATTCAAATTATCTCTGTTTCCTGATTGTATGACCTTATACTTAGAAAATTCTAAAGACTTCTCCAAAAAACTCTTAGATTCAGTAAATAAATTAAGTAAAATTGCAAGACACAGCATCAACATACAAAAATTATGAGCATTTCTATACATCAACGATAAAATAGCCAAAAAAAGAAATCAAGAAGGCAATCTTATTTACAATACAGTGACTAGCAAAATAATAATAATGATAATAATAATAATAATAATTTGACCCCAAAGGTAAAAACTCTTTACAAGAAAAACTACAAAAGACTAATGAAAGAAATTGAAGAAGACACAAGCAAATGGAAAGACATTCTATTCTCATGAACTAGAAGACTTACTATCAATAAAATGACCATATTCCCCAAAGCAATATATAGATTCAATGCCATGGTTATTGAAATACCAATGTCATTTTTCATGAAACTAGAAACAATGATACTAAAATTTGTATGGAATCAAAAAAGAGCCAGAATAGTCAAAGAAATTCTAAGCAAAAAGAACAAAGCTGGAGGCATCGCAGTACCTGACTTTAAAACATATCAGTACAAGGCTATAGAAACCAAAGCAGCATGGTATTGGTATAAATGTGTAAAGTATTATGTATTTAAATTATTAAAATTATTAAATGTAAATATATGGTGTTATTATATGCACATGTAATGTTATTTATTTATTTATTTAGTCGGAGTCTCACTCTGCTCAGGCTGGAGTGCAGTGGCATACTCATGGCCACAGCAGCCTCAACCTGCTAGGCTCAAGTGATCCTTCCACCTCAACCTTCCAAGTAGCTGGAACTGCAGGCATGCACCACTATGCCCAGCTAATTTTTTGATTTATTGTAGAGATGAGGTCTCACCAAGTTGCCCAGGTTGGTTGAACCCTTGGGCTCAAGCAATCCTCTTGCCTCTGTCTCCCAAAGTGCTGGGATTATAGGCATAAGCCACTGTGCCCAGCAGCATGTAATGTTATTTGACACAATCAGTAGGATTGGACCAGTGGAGAAGGAAATGTACTCTTGCCTCACTAAACCTGTGCCACTTGAAGAAGAATGCTTCCTGTAAATGGCCTATAACTTTTTTGTGAGTTTCTAAAATTTTTTGCAGAGTTCCTGAGTTGCCATTAAAATTCATGCTATCACACTGAGTTCTTTCATCCTCTTAATCACATGATTTGCAGAATGAGATTCATTCCAACATTCTTTTTGAAGATGTTCCTCTTTATACCTTTTAACTTATTGTTCCAGCCACTTAGTTGCCATCTGGGGATTTCTTTTTATCATATTCCATGAGTTAATCTCATTTTTTTACAGATGTTGTGCTATTATTCCAGAAGGATATGTCGACTGACTGTGTTTATTTTTATAAAACTTAATTTTTCCTTCACACTTGATTTTGTTGCTGCAATGAATGGAATCTTACTTTCAATTATGTCTTCTTTTTCTTTTCTTTTCTTTCTTTCTTTTTCTTTTTTGAATTGGGGTCGCACTCTGTCACCCAGACTGGAATGCAATGGCATGATCATAGCTCACCCCAGCCTCGACCTCTTGAACTCAGGTGATCTTTCTGTCTCAGCCTCTGGGGTAGCTAGAACTAACTACAGGTATGCACTGCTGTGCCCAGCTAATATTTTGACTTTTTGTAGCGATGAGGTCTCACTATGTTGCCCAGGCTGGTCTTGGACTCCGGGGCTCAAAAAATCCTCTTGTCTCTGCTCCCAAAGTGCTGGGATTACAGGTATGAGGCACTGTGCCTGGGCTTGATTATATTTTCTAATTGGTAAGTGCAGAACAACACTATTGATAAGGTGGCCCTTTAGCTGGGAACTTTGCTCAACTCTCTTATTAGGTCTAAGAATTGACTGATTTGGAGACCAAAACATCTACAAATAATCACAATTTAATATTTTTATTTCCAGTTCTTATCTTTTTCTTATCTTATTGCATTGGTCAGGATGTCCAGTAGTATGTAGTATAGAATTGTAGATCTAGACCATTCTTTCCTCTAAAGTTTAAAGATATTGTCTTCTAACATTCAGGGACCCTGTTGAGAAGTCTAACATTACTTTGAATCCCATTCTTTGTTTTACCCTCTAGAAACTTTAGGCTAGCCACTTTTTTCTTGGAGTTCTTCAGTTCTACAAGGATACACTTAGGTATAAATCTTTTTATTTATTTATTTATTTATTTTGTGAGTTGGAGTCTCACTCTGTCGCCCAGACTGGAGTGCAGTGGCCGCTCCCGGCCACCGCAGCCTCGACCTGCTGGGCTCCGGTGATCCTTCTGCCTCAGCCTTCCGAGTAGCTGGAATTACAGGCACGCGCTACCACGCCCGGCTGATTTTTTTGATTTGTTGTAGAGATGAGGTCTCACCAAGTTGCCCAGGTGGGTCTCGAACCCGCGGGCTCAGGCAATCCACTCACGTCAGCCTCCCAAGGCGCGGGATTACAGGCTGAGCCACCGAGCCCGGCTAAATCTCTTTATTTATCTCAATGAGATTTCATGCTGAAGACTTACATCTTTTTATCTCTATTTCCTCCCTTTAGTTGTCTTTTTTTCTCCCCTAGACCTCCTACATGACTAATATTGAATCCTCTATTCTCCAGCTTTTTTCTATTTTCCATTGCTTCATCTTTATGGTTTATTTTCTGAGATATTTTCTCAACCTTCTCTTCTAGACTTTCTGTTAACATTTTTATTTAGAAAACCTACTTTTTGGCTGGGGATAGTGTCTTATGCATGTGATCCCAGTACTTTGGGAGGTGGCAGTGAGAAGATTGCCTGAGCCCACGGGTTTGAGACCAGCCTGGGCAACTTGGTGAGACCTTGTCTCTACAATAAACAAAAAAAATTAGCTAGGCAAGGTGGCGTGTGCCTTTGGAAGACTGAGGCAGAAGGATTGTCTGAGCCCAGAAGGTCAAGGCTGTGGTGGCCGTGAGTGTGCTACTGCACTCCAGCCTGGGCGACAGAGTGAGACTCCAACTCAAAAACAAACACACAAAAAGACCTACATATTTGATTTTTAAGAATCTTTCTAGCACTCTGGCCCTTTTAAAAGAAGTATGCCTTGTCTATTGTTTCAGATATTCCTAAGTATACTAATTATATCAAGTTCTTTTGATAGAAAATGCAATCTAAACTGCACAAGAAAAGAAGAAACATGTTTACTTCAGCAGCATATACACTAAAATTGGAACGATACAGAGAACATTAGCATGGCCCCTGTGCAAGGATGATACACAGATTCAGGAAGCATTCTATATTTCGTTTAAAAAAAAAGGAAGTTAATGCTCACAAACAAAAAAAAGTTCAGTAATAGGGCTTACTTTGGGTGTATTTTAGTTTGGTAGGGGGGTTAAATGTTGTCCCCAGGGCCTGATTTCTATCTTTCTTTATCTTAGCTCTGTTTATCAGGCTCTGCCATCACGGTAGCAAAAGACAACAGCAGCCTCGACCTGCTGAAGTTAACATTCCATGAGAATGAATGAAGGCCTCTTAGAGTTCTCAACAGGGCTGTGGTCTTAGGCATGGAATCTGGAAAGTGTGCACTAGAGCAGCTGTAGTTCTCTTTCTCCCACTAGGAAAGAACCTGTTTGACCAAAAAGTTGTGGAATAGATTCCATTGCAGTTGAAACAGGAAGGCTGAGTGTAGCAGGATTTGGCTGAACAGAGCAAAATGGGGCGTCAGTAGAGTTCTAGATTTAAAACATAATGAGTACTTTCTGTAATAATATAATTTAGAAAAATTGGATGTTTAGAATATGTAGGAGCAAAAAGTAGCTGGGTATTGAGCAAGTTACTGAAATGGAGGGTAGTAAACTGGGGAGTGACCCGTATATGCCATAAAAATTGTCCAGAGATCCTGTATATTTCACTGTCATAGGCGCATGCGTAGGGATGTGGGGGGAGAAATAAACCTATTTTTCTTCCCTTCTTTCTTTTTCAATTTTATTTTTTTCCATATCCAAGTTATTGGTAAAGAAGTAAATCTTAATGACTAAAAATATCTCTGGGTTTATGCCTAAAATGCCACCAGTTTTGTAAGAATAGGGAGATGTTCCTGGGTGGGTTGAGAAGGTTAGAAACTACTAATTATTCATATCTTAAGAAAAATTGTCCTAATAAAATTTTGTATTTCTCAAAGAGGTCAGCCTGTAGGGAATATGGACTGTAACTTGGGAGAAGGAGACAAGACTTTCCCAACAGGGCATCAAAGACTTCGAAGAGGAAAGTGTCCTAGGGAAAGGAAGACTTGAACTGGAAGTAGGAGGAAAATGAATACATGTACTCCATTACTCTGAGGTCATTTTACTCTTTTCTCAGAGACTGACTTTCAGCTCTATTCTTCTTCTTCCTCTTCTTTATTCTTTTAAGTTAAAGTGATGAGTAGAGGAAGGAAGGACTCTTGGCATGATAGCTAGTATCAGGAGGTTTTTGTTTTTGTTTTTTCGAGTTAGGTCTCACTCTGTCACCGAGGCTGGAATGCAGTGGCACAATCGAGGCTCACCGTATCCTCGACTTCCTGTACTCAGGTCATTCTTCCAATAGGCACACGGCACACGCCACTATGCCCAGCTAAATTTTTGATTTTTTTTTTTTTATTAGAGATGAGGTCTTTCTATGTTACCTAGGCTGATCTTGAACTCCTGGGCTCAAGCAATCCTCTCGCCTCGGCCTCCCAAAGTCCTGGGATTACTTACAATAGGTATGAGCCACCGTCCCTGGCCTTCTTGTAACTTTTTTAAAAAAAACCTCTCTCTGCTTTAATAGTGTTGGTCCCTGGAAGAGTTAATTTATTCCTCATTTTGAAACTGAGATATGGACTAATGTATCCTCATGGCTAGACTTTACCTAAGGAAGCAGCAGCCACGAAAAACTCTAGATGAAGTTTGTAGGGTAGCAGTCAGCTGCTTCGATGCTTGCTGGCTGTGGGACTACAAGCTTCAGTTTTTCCTCTCCTTCTCCTTCTTCTTCCTTTTTTCTTTTCATTCCTTCACTCAGGCTAGAGTGCAGTGGCACAATCATGGTTCACTGCACCCTCGGACACCTGGGCTCAAGCAATGCTCCTGTCTTGGCCTCCCAAAGTGCTGAGATTACAGGCGTGAGCTACTTTGCCCTGCCCTGGGTTCAGTCTTTCCCCTTTTCCTCTGTATTCCTATTTATATCATACAAGCCCCCAACCCCACCAAAAAGCCTCAAAAGTGTTTTTTGGAGGGCAGGTCCTTTATAGTACAGGTTTCCCCTGCTAGGTAAGTGTTATGGGAACTCACTGGCATCCATGTACCAGCTAGCATTGTTGTGAGAGGCTGCATTTGGCTTCACTGAATTTTTTTTTTTTTGGAGACTCTTTCTTTCTTTTTTTTCTTTTCTTTTCTTTTTTGAGTTAGAGTCTCACTCGGTCACCCAGGCTGGAGGGCAGTACCAGCTAGCATTGTTGTGAGAGGCTGCATTTGGCTTCACTGAATTTTTTTTTTTTTTGGAGACTCTTTTTTTTCTTTTCTTTTCTTTTCTTTTCTTTTTTGAGTTAGAGTCTCACTCGGTCATCCAGGCTGGAGGGCAGTGGCATGCTCACGGCCACCACAGCCTCAACCTGCTGGTCCCAAAGTGATCCTTCCACTTCAGCCTTATAAATAGGGAACTACAGGCACGCGCCACCACACCTGGCTAATTTTTTGATTTATGGTAGAGACAAGGTCTTGCTGAGTTGCCCAGGCTGGTCTCGGACCTCTGGGCTCGGGCAATCTTCTTGCCTCTGCCACCCAAAGTGCTGGGATTACAGCCGTGAGCCACTGCACTCGGCTAGGAGATTCTTCCAACATGTTTACCATTTCGTGATGAATGATTTAGGGGCACACCTGTTCACATCACACTGCGTTCAACAGTTTTTGATCAAAAATGACATGACCTTCATGCCCCACCTTTTATTCACCTGATCTTGCCCCAAGTGTGGTGTTTTATTGTTTCCCCTATGAAAAAAATCCTTAAAGTAAGAAGTGAAGCAAAAAAACAAAAAAACCGGCAGGTGCTTAAAAGACACCAAAACTGATTAGTTCAAAAACTGTTCTGAGCAGTGGAAAAAGTCTCTTGATAGGTGTATTGCATCAAACTGAGAGTACTTTGAAGATGACTGAAGTTTAAACACATGAGCATGAATAAACAATATTTTTAGAAATAAATTCCATTTTGGGGGCTTCCTCCTTGTATGTTTATCATCTCTTCTGTCTCTTTTCCTCTGCTAGACTGTGAACTTCTTGGGAACAGGAGCTGCCCCCGTGTCCAGCTCGGTGCCTGTCTGGAGTGGTACTCACCAAGTACCTGAACGACTGCAGTGGATAATTCCATCTACCTTCAATTCCACCTTAAATTATAACCTTAATATAATTTGCCTTGCTTTTTCCCATAATATTTGGAAAACCTTTTACTCAGTGTAGTCTCATGCTATTTTATCTTAATGATTGAAAAATAGCTTTATGTTAAAAAGAAATTGCCAGTTTTTTTTTCTCTAGTTGCAATGTCCATTTTCTTTAATTGGTGTCAGCAGCACTTTGGGGAAGGGGAATATTTAACTGGGATTGCCACATAAAATTCAGGATGTTCTCTAGAACCAGAAATTTGAATCTTAGTTAAATAACAAGTATATTTTTAATTGAAGTGTGTCCCCATTGTTGCTTTTCTGAAATTTTAATTTAATACAGTGTCCTCTTTCCACCCCCCCCCCCACCCCCGCAAATCTACTGACCCTAGGCCCTCTTCCTGGCCCATCTAGCATGCTGTTTTGAAGGCTTCCAAACTTAGGTTCTACAGAATCTAATGGAGAAATGGAATCAGAGACCAGGGCCTAAGTCAGAAGGCATCATCTATCATCTTTCCACAGAGCCATCTAAATTACAACCAAAGGTAAATAAATATCCAGCTGAGAGCACATGGTGGTATTCTCATTCCCATCTTTCTTTGAAACTGGTTTATTGTATATATCACGAATAGCAACCTGCTGAAAGGTCGCAGCCTGACAATGAGTATAGAATCACAAGTCTTAGTTAGCTCTTGTTCATGGGATTCTGAAGAACAAACTTGAAGCTTCTCCGGAAGATGTGTCCAATACATCCTTTTAAATTCTTCCCAAGTGGAAAAATTCTATACTTTTCAGGTTTGCTGGGGAAAGAAGGGAGGGCTAGGAAAAAAAAAACCACAAAACTTTTTTCAATGTCTTCCTCTGTTCTCTAATGCATACGTTATGACTGACAAGAATTTCTATTTTTTCCCCTTTGATCCCTTTCTGGGTGATATAGGTTTGGGTTGCTGTCCCCTCCAAATGTCATGTTGAAATGTGATTTCCAATGTTGGAGGTGGGGCCTAGGGGGAGGTGTTTGGGTCATGAGGGTGAATTCCTCATACACAGCTTAGTGCCATTTTTGTGGTCATAAGTGATTTCTTGTTGTATTAGCACATGGCAAGAGTTGGTTGTGTAAAAGCGGCTGGCATCTCCCTCCCTCTCCTGCTCCTTCTCTCCCCACATGACACGCCTGCTCCTTCTCTGTCTTCCACCACAGTTGTAAGCTTCCTGAGACCCGAAGCCTGGCAGATGCTGGCAGAACTGTGAGTCAAAATAATTCTCCTTTTGTAAAAAAATAAATTACTCAGCCTCAGGTAATTTATAAAATGTTTCTTTATAACAACACTAAATGGACTGATACGCTGGGCTTATTAATGACCCTAAAACTTGGTTACTCCAAGGAATGTATCAAGGTCCAGGAATGGTTTGGAAAGTGCGGTGTGAGTCATTAACAATATTTGACAGTGGGTGTGGCAGCCACACAGTAAATATCCTCACTCATCACAGTGGCATTTGCCTACATGGACCCCATAGAGAATCTGACCAAGGATGAGGACACCATTGCTTCCTATCTTTCCCTGGTCCCAGCCATTGTAGAGAAGAACATATCCAAAGTTGAGATAATGCCAACACTGTGTATTTAAAAATGAGTTATTTTTATTGATCATTGCATAAAGTTATTTATGATGTCTTTTGTAGTGATTATTGATGACACAATGACAAAAACATTTTGTTTTCTCTATCAGGGTTAACATTTAAAAGTCAAAATATCTTAAACCTTGTTTTTATAGAGGTTTAATATGTTATAAGTAATATGCCATATACATTAAGTTATGCTTTTTTCTCTCTCAGATACATAGCAAAGTAATCAATAAGACTTTTTCTTTAACCTCATCAATAATTTTGTACAAATAAGGTAAAACACAGGCAGTTTTTATACAAATAAGGTAAAATACATGTTTTTGAATTATGATTGGGTTTTTTTTTTCTTTTAAAGATGTGGGGTACAATTCAGGATTAGGTATACAAATGTTCATTATGCAGGTTACCCTTGTTGATGAAATGGATCGCCCCCTCCCCTGGTAGATTCCCACTACTGCCAATTCTTCTCTTATAGTATTATGATAATTGTTCAAGGTCTGCTTATGAGTGAGAACATCTGATACTCAGTTCTTTGTTTCTGTGATAACATAACTCAGTATTATAGACTCTAAGTCCATCCAGGTTGCTGTGAAGTTCATGATTTTGTCCTTCTTTATGGCTGTGCAATATTCCATCGTGTATATGTACCACATTTTAAAAATTCAGTCCTCTTTTGACGGGCAGCACTATTGGTTCCGTGTTCTTGCTATTGTGAACAATGCTGCAATAAACATATGTGTGAATGTATCTTTTTCATAGAGTGATGTGAGTTCTTCCGGGTATATTCCCAGTAGGGGGATTGCAGGGTGGTATGGAAGGTTGATTTTTAGATCTTTTAGGAATCGCCGCACTGTTTTCCACAGGGGCTGTACTAGTTTACATTCCCACCAACAGTGTAGAAGTGTTCCCTTTTCACCGCATCCTCTCCAGCTTCTGTTGTTTTTTGAGTTATTGATGATAGCCATCCTGACTGGAGTTAGGTGGTATCTCAGTGTAGTTTTAATTTGCATTTCTTTGATGACTAGTGAGGCTGAACATTTTTTCATGTATCTGTTGG
>CAUYQG010155724.1:0-37814 GCA_963574415.1 Tarsius wallacei
TGTGCAAGGACCTCAGGTTGCAAACAGAGAGCTGTTTTTCCTTCGACTCTCACTTTCCAAGTTTCCTGGACCAGACACACGTCCCGTATGTGGCGGTGACCCTCTTAGGAGCATGAGAAAAACTATAGGAAATGTGTAGGATTTTTGTTGTTTGGTTGGTTCATTTTTTGGTTTTGGTTTTTTCTGAGTCAGAGTCTCACTCTGTTGCCCAGGTTGGAGTATGCTCACAGCTACTACTGCAGCACTCTGGGCTCAGACGATCCTTCCGCCCTAGCCTCCTGAGTAGTTGAAACTATAGATGCACACCACCACGCCTGGCTAATTTTTTGATTTATTGCAGAGGTCTTGCCAAGTTGTCCGATCTGGTCTCAAACCCTGCTTAGGCAATCCTCTCACCTCTGCCTCCCAAAGTGCTGGGATTACAGGTGTGAGCCACTATGCCTGGCCTTTGTGGACTTTTAGAGACAAATTAAGCATGATTTTCACCAATTGATTTTATCTCAGGGCCCACATGATGAGATCTCTTCTTTTGCAGGCCATATGCCGAACCTAGTTACATTGCCTGTGGTGGTCAAGCTAGCTATGTCAAGCTAGCTATGTCTTCAGCACCATTTGATTAGGTCAGCCAGCCTTCTCAAATACACATTTGGTTCCTGCGATCCAGTGAGACTCAAAGAAGAGTAACCACTTCCCTCCTACTCCCCCTTAGAGACTTGTCTCTAAGCCCTTTTCCATTACAGAGATTACCTAGCATGTAGATTCCCACACAGCTCTGCAGGATATTACATCGAAATGTTAGCTCTTTCCCTAGAAGATGAACCAGGAGAGGAAAATAGAAATTACAAACAAAAAGGCTTCCAGCTAAATAGGTAGTCTTTCTCCATTAATTGACAAAGATGTGCTTCTCCATAATTCATTTGAAAGAATCAATGGACTCACACAGAAAAACAGAATGGTGTCAACTGCTCTCCAAAACGCAGTGTCCAGAAGTGGATAGTTTGCTGAATGTTTGAAGAAAAATCAACTTTTAAATTGAGCCAAATGAAATAATAATTCCCAAATGAGTAAGAAGGTAAAATTTTTCCATAAATTGCTCTAAATGCAGTTTCAAAAATATCCTAACCCTTATCAACACTACCACTTGTTGAGTGTTTCCTATGGGCCGGACACCATGTGAAACAATTTACAGAATTGCCTCATTCATTTTCTCAACAACCCTGTGTGGTAGGTATTTTTCTCTTTTTTATACAGATGGAAGCATCATCGAAGGACAGAGATGTCAATTAACGTGTGCAAAGCTGGGTAGGATGATTTGGGCATATAGGCCTGATCATTAGTCTACACCGCCTTCCACTCTTATGATCTAACAGAACATCTCCCTTGAAGAAGACGCAGAAAACACAGCCAGGGGAGGGAGCTCCAAATGCCTCTAAAAGCACTGCAAGGGCCACTGCCTCTGTGTAAAGGCACAATCCTCACCTGTGGTACACCATGTTTTGGGGTACGTGGAGGGGATCCAGATGGCTCTTGTATCGCTTCAGTAAATGGGGAGGCAGTCACTTCCACCACTGGAAAGGATGACAAAGGTATACCTCACCATGGCTGCCAGCTGCAGAAACACTTCATTTGACCATGACCCGACTGTTAGTGCTGACTGCTTTGACATGTGAGGAGGCCCCAGGTCATCAGCCCAGGATGACAGCACAAGGAGACTTTCTGCTTCTCAATCCTGCTATCTATGAGACTCATTCTTCATTGCCAAGATGACAGATTGCCTTGTGTCATACTGGGAGGAAAACGCAGGCGTGTACGCGCGCGCACGCACACGCACACACACACACACACAGTGCCTCATAGAAGCTCGCTTCATGTGACAAGCATGAGGTAATATAAATTAAGAAACCCCATTTAAATATGTAATTTCAAATGGGAAAAGGGAGCTGGTTTAATAAAACCAAAGAATAATTTAAAACGTGTTAGAGAGTGGGCAACCTCAGTATAGACAGAATCATTTTTTGTAAAAGCTAACCCTCAAAACTTTTAAGTCAAACATAATTCACCGGAGAAAAAAAAAATCAATGCCATTCGTGTGTAAAGTACAGAAAACACCCAAACCCATAAGAGTTCAAGAGAAATAGAAGGACAGCAGAAGGACAAGTGAGAACGTAGCTGCAAGGACAAGCCAGCTCAGTGTTTAAAATTGGCCTCAAAGTCGAACAATATAACATAATAATCACAAATTGACTCAGTTGTCTTCAGACAAAATAGGGCTCAGGAAATGGGAGCTATGAGCTAATTTAGGAGTCGTCATAATAATAAAAATGATAATTTATTGAAGATCTAATATGTGCCAGACAAGATAGATATTATTCCCATTTTACAGATAGGAAAACTAGTTTAAAGAGATTGAATAACTTGCATCAGATACCACAGATGATAAATAGCAGAGCTTGAATTCAAACAAAGGGTGAGCTGAATTCAAAGCCCGTGATTGTTTTAGACTGTGAGGGAGATGGTATCCAGTTTGAGGCAGAGCTGAGCAAACACTGTTGGTGACTGTTCAACGTCCATTTCCCTTTTCTCCTTCCTGTCCAAACCCAAATTATGTTAGACATTTAGTTATCCAAATTCTGACTCCCAAAGGGAGTCCTATTGATCTAAGATGAAATTTGATTAGTATTCTCTTAGCCATTGTACTGGTCTAAGGATG
The DNA here is from genome assembly GCA_963574415.1 of Tarsius wallacei. NCBI lineage: Eukaryota > Metazoa > Chordata > Mammalia > Primates > Tarsiidae > Tarsius > Tarsius wallacei. Next base: position 2,711 of record CAUYQG010155724.1, read on the forward strand.
AGCACATAACCTTAGATGATCCAGTTATAGAAAGCAGAAATATGTATATTCAATGCTTGGAAGCGAAACTTCTCTCTCCCTGGATAGCTCAAGGAAACGTGTGGCCCTTTGGATACAGGCAGCCGTACTGTGACGATGAGGAGAGCCACCTAAACACAAACCAACACCCCAAGGATGGTATTGTGACAAAATGGAAACAAATAAACAAAACACTAGGTTTGTCGGGGGGAAACTGTCGAGCTGCCGACTTAATCAATTTTGGAAACTGTCATACTTCTGATTTTCTTTTGTAAAATAAGGCAGGTTATTATTCTTAAGTACTTTGAGGCAGAGTTTCTGTCACTGATATATGAAAGCATCCCAACTGACATTGATTCCATGCCCAAATTACCTTCTTGGATAACCTATCAAGTCCCATGTTGAGCAATTAGAGGTTTATTCCTTTGAACATTTGTGTTCTCTGATAGGTAATAGGTAAATAACTATATAACCTCGGAGAGGAAACTAGTTTTCTTAGCATGGCACCAAAGAAGTTTTTTATTTTAAAAAATATGAACGTGTTTAACTACATAAAAAATTAAAAGGATCCCTTTGTGGTTCGTAAGTGTGATGATTGGGTTTTCATATTCATCTGTGAAATGTGTTTCCCTCAAACCTTGTTAGGACGTCAGCACATTACTCTTTTGACATGGAAAGAAAAAATTAAAACCTTTGGGTATAGAAATGTGATTATGATTTAAAAGAAAATAACAAACTGGAGAACAATTTTTCCACATACAATATAAAGAGCTAATATTATTTCTGTACAAAAAGCTCTGCAAATAGGTGATTTCTCCAAGAGAAAAATATGCAAAGAATATGAACAAGCAATGGTCACTCAATCTATTTTTAAATGTCAATTTTACTAGTAACCAGAGGAATACAAATTAAAATATAATACTATGTTCATGGACCAAACTTGCATTTTCTTTCCTCAGTAAGGACATGTTGACTCTCAGCTCCCCTCAGTCTCCATCAGGCTAGACTCAGCTTGTTACCATGGCAGCGGCAGGGAAGCACACAAGGCCTCTTGAGGTCTGGTCTCAGAACTGGCACACTATCACGTCCACCACATCTCATTGGCCAAAACAAATCAAAGACCAGCAAAGAGCTGAGGGAAATTACACTACCTCTTAAAGGGAGGATCTTCACAATCATATTGCAAAGATGGAGGTTACAAGGAAAGGTGCTGAACTGGGGCCAATTTTCCATCAATCTTTTGCAAGTATGTACTACATTATCCCAATTAAGCTTTTATCAAAAATTTTAGATAGATAGATATACATGTGTACATATATGTGTGATGGGTGTGGGTATATATATATATATAGCTAGGCCACTCATTGAAATATATTCCCAATTGAACAAGCACTACACAAGAGAGAATATACAAATAGCTTATGTGTATGAAAAAATATTCAGTAGTACTAGTCAATATGAAAACGTAAATTAAAGCCACAATGAGATATACTACCTTTCCACCAGAATGGCTAAAATTTAAAAAAAAAACTTGCCGGGCTCGGTGGCTCAGCCTGTAATCCCACGCCTTTGGAAGGCTGAGGTGAGTGGATTGCCTGAGCCCGCGGGTTCGAGACCCGCCTGGGCAAGCGAGACCTCATCTCTACAATAAATCAAAAAATTAGCCGGGCGTGGTAGCACGTGCCTGTGGTTCCAGCTACTTGAAAGGCTGAGGCAGAAGGATCGCTGGAGCCCAGCAGGTTGAGGCTGCGGTGGCCGGGAGCGGCCACTGCACTCCAGTCTGGGTGACAGAGTGAGACTCCAACTCAAAAAAAAAAAAAAAAGTAAAATTTATTATAGATAATTCTGTGTAGATAAAACTAAGTGATTGAGCTTCTAATATATTTGACCCCTAACCTGCAATAAATAGAACTACTTTCTGAGAAAAATGAAATGATTAAAAGTAGAATAAATTGTCTTTGCCCTAAAAAATACATAAATCTGACCTTATGTATTATTTCAAGTTTATATCATACATTTTCAGCTTTTCAGCAATGGATCAAGACCAGTTGGATTTTTTCTCACTTTATTTGCACATATTTACATTGGATTATAGATTCAAACTGTAAGACTAGATTGTGTATTTGTATGCATTTATGCTTAGTTGAGGAAGAGAATTTTTTTAAAAATTTTTAACTATTCTCAAGGATCTTCTGTTTCATCTAGAATGCTTTTTATTTTTATAGTAACACTTTTTACTCTGTATTTTCTAGCCCCTAGATTTTGAAGCCATGAACAACCTACAACTTAGTATTGGTGTTAGAAACAAAGCTGAATTTCATCAGTCAATTATGTCTCAATATAAGCTCACAGCAACTGCAGTCTCTGTTACGGTGTTAAATGTACTTGAAGGCCCAGTTTTTCGTCCAGGTTCAAAGACATTTGTAGTAACTAGTAACATGGAATCAAATCATAAAGTGGGAAGCTTTATAGCTACTGACCTGGACACAGGTCTAGCTTCAACAACTGTTAGGTAAGAATGATATTTTTTAACTAATATTCACCACATATTGATCTTAAGTATATATGTTCTCTTTAGAAACTGTATCAAAATTAGAATATTTTTATTATTTTTGAAACCATTATTTAATTGTCAACATTACTAACTACTGAATTGTTACTTAATTTAGAGTGTTTAACTCAAAACATAAAAATGTGCACAAAATGTAAAGTGTAGAACTGTAAAGATGTTAATATGTGAAAATAATGTATATTGAAAATTTTGAAACTCCTGTGTTTATATAGCTTATTGACCAATTAGCTGATTACGACAGGATTTTAAGAAGCTCTTTTTTTTTCATTTCAAATCTGTCCAGCTTGAAATCAATTACATTAAATTAGTTAATTTCAATTACATTCTTCACTTTAGTCAGCACTTAATATTGGCCAATAACACTGGTGTGAAAAATTAGCTATATTAGGAAAATTTATATTAAGGAAATTTTTTTTAAAACACCGTCTATACAAATATTTCTGCCTATCATGAAAAATGTGTGCATGCATGTGTACCTCTATTCACAAATGTGACTGTGTTTGAGAAGAAGAGTTGGGGAAATACCTCACAAATGTGTCTTAAGAGTTCTTTCTTTGTGTTCTTCCAGAAGTTCTGTTCTAGGTACTATCACACTGTACTGCATTGTCAATAAGCTTTTTTGTACCCCACAAGAATGAATTTACCAAAGGCAGCCCCTCCTTTCAAAGTCCTATGCCCTGAGTTTAGCACAATACCTGAGAGACAGGGAGTTATCTAACCATTGTTTGTTTCCCAAGTATGTAAATGAGAAGGAAAACACTGAAGTCAAAGATGAGGAGAGGAGAAAAGGGTAGATGACCAAGGCAAGGACATACTTTGAAAATTCAAAAGAAGTCTTGAAAAGTCATCCTGCTTACGTGTGAGGAGAAAGGGTGGAAATAGAGGGAAAGTGCAGCCCAAGCTGATAAAGCAAATTCTTTGGAAAGAGAATGGTTTAGAATTAGAAGCAGCCCAGGAAATCCTAGAATCTGTATCTTCCAGGATAGTTTTGTTTGTTTTGTTTTGTTTGCTGAGTCAGGGTCTCACTCTGTCACCCAGGCTGGAGTATAGTGGCACCATCACGGTTCATGGCAGCCCAGAGCTCCTGGGTTCAAGCAATCCTCCATTTCAGCTTCCTATAGTAACTGGGACTACAGGCACACACCACCATGCCCAGCTAATTTTTTTAATTTTTATTTTTGTAGAGACAAGGTCTCACTACGTTGCCTAGGCTGATCTCAAACTCCTGGGTGCAAGCAATCCTCCCGCCTTGACCTCCCAAAGTCCTGGGATTATAGGCGTGAGCCACCGTGCCTGGCCTTTCAGGAATAATTCTGCTGCCACCAAAATGAAATAAAAATGAGACTGTAAGCATCAAAGGACTATTCTAACAAGAAAGTGGGCATAAAAGGATATTCCATCAAAATGGCTGCTCATTCTTTTTTTTTCTTAAAGCTTAATCTTTATCTTTACTTGACTAGCTCCATTCAGCTAGGATTTCCCTGAAAAAAAAAAAAAGTCTTCAATAATTAAAACTATGTTTGAGGGTTATAACTAAGACTAGAAAAATATATTTTATAAGTAACATAGCCTCTTTCTTTTTTTAGATAGCTGACATTAATATATCATTTTCTTTCAAATACAGATATGTAATGGGGAATAACCCGGCTGGCTTGCTAGCTATTGACTCAAAAACGGGCATGATCATTTTGAAAACTAAAGTTACTAGGGAACAATATAACATGCTTAATGGAAGATACCAAGGAACAATTCTATCTATAGATGGTAAGAAATCAACCTAACTGTTTTTTCCTCTTCTAGAGGAAGCCATATATACACTCAAATATTAAAATTTTAATTATTATAGTTTAAAGTAGCCCCTTTCCAACAAAAGTTGCCATATGAGACAGTATAATTTAGTGCTTAAGACCACAAGTTCTGAAGAAACACTTCATTAGTGTCTTGTTCCATCACTTACTGGCTATGGTATCTTAAAGAAATTATTTAACCCATCTCTACCCCAGACTTTTTTTCTTTGAAATGGGACAATAAGAATATGAATTTAGAAGCCTGTGAGGATAATGATGACAATAACAACAAAGATTATAACAATAGAATAAGCACAGTTGAGTTGAAAGGGCATGGGCTTTGATATCAGATAGGCTGAATTTAAACCTATTTCTATTACATACTCCTGGAAATATTCTTATTAATTTGTTTAAAAAATATATTTTGAGTCCTACCTAAGTTTCAGCCATTGTGTCAGGTTCTAGGGTTGCATAAACAAACAAGGTCAGACAACTGGGCTCGCATCTATATAATAGAGATAGCAAAATAATCTCAAACAAATTATTCCCATATTTTAATCTAATAATTCCACTTTCAATAATCTTAGGAAAAGTTTAAGTATAAAATGTTTAGTGCACAGAGATGTTATCAGCACTATCTATCTTTAATATTTAAATATTTAAAATAATATAAATAATAGGTAACTGGGTCAGTAAACCATGGCTCACTTGATATAAAATTATGTGGCCATCAGGAACTATGTTAACAAAAAGATTATTTAAACACAAAAGAATGCTTAAAGTTTAAAGTTTAAAAAATGAAATGAACCATATGGTCATATCAATGTAACATAGATAATAAGCAACTCTCAGTATTTTAAAAAATCAACAATAGTTGTCCTTGGGCATTGCTACGATGAGTTTGCTGTTTGTTTCTGTTTTTATTTTTCTCCATAATTCTTTACTTTTCAAGATATATATAATATCCAACTATTTGTAATGTAAATAAATAATCCAATAAATAGTATTACTAGTAATAATGATAATTTTAATAATAATAATATAGCTTAATTGATTTAAAACCGAGTCATAGTCAAGGAATGATTTGAGCAATTAGACTTGATGGTAATAAAGACATTGAAATAAATATTGATGTAAAAAAGAAAATAGCTCTGTATTGTCACAATAAATGTATAATCACACTAAATGTATAAATATTTCTTCCATTTTGAACCTTATTGCAGACAATCTTCAAAGAACCTGCACTGGTACAATTAATATTGACCTTCAAGGTTCTAACTGGCCAGCTCGTGATAGTACTAGTACAAACCCTAGCACTGATACAGGTACTAATACAGGTACCAGTACCAGTGGAAATGAAAACAATGGCGAAAGTACCAGTACGAGTACACTGGACAATACTTCTAATGATGACCTAGTTACCAATCCAAATGGGAATGGCAATATCCAAACAAGTGATAATAATGGTGGAGTTGGAATTGGAGGTGGATATCAAGGTGGAAGTCTCTCAGACAATGTACATTTTGGTCCTGCTGGCATTGGACTGCTCATCATGGGATTCTTGGTCCTAGGATGTAAGTAACAACCTTATTTATATGTGCCTGCTCAAAAATGGTGGGGAAGGAGATACATTTTCTGATTCTCAAAAAATATACTTTCCAAATTCTTATTTTGTGCAATTATCAAATTTCTATGCTTGGCAATGTGTTTATAAAATGAAAAAATTGAACTTGTTGACCACTGGGGGTCAAGCATCCCTGGAATGAAGGAATATAGTAAAAAGGTGAACTTCACGCTGTTGGGGAAGGACTGTGGAGAATAAAATGTTTGCAGTAAGTCTCAGTGGGATGAGAAAGTGCCGTAACAAGGTAGGCTTAAGTTGGTATTTGAGTGAAAAAGACAATCAGAAAAGGCTACATAGAAAAAGTAAATTCTGAGTTGGGTTTAACTGATGAATAGGAATTAGCCTGATGAATGAGAGAAAAGGAATGGAGAAAAAAATCTATGTGCACAAAAACCAAAAGAATAAGACTGCAAAGTCCTAAAACAGAGAACTCCAATGTGGGAGAAAAAAGGCATGACAGCGTGGTGAGAGTTGAAACTAAAAGAGAGGATCTTAAAGGAATTTTATGCTGTGCTAACATTGCCTAGCATACTAAAAAGGAGAGTTGGATAGACCTAGGCTTAAAATTCACTTTCTAAGTTTAATTGTTTGAGTTTTTCAAAGTACCTAGCCTTTCTTTTTTTTTAAATTTTAATTAGCTTAAAAATGTTGTCACTTAACCTTTCTGAGCATTGCTTTTGTCATCTGAAAAATAATAATACTTACCTCAGAACACGGCTTTGATCATCAAAGAAAAGACCCACACACGAAGCACTTAGCACATTCGATGGCCACGAGAGTAACACCAGTCAGGGATCTAGCCATGAAGGTAGAATCCAAGGAATTCTCCAGGTGGCCTTTAATGTTACCTTGGATAATGATAGAAATTAGAGTGGGGATGAACAACATGCTACAGTCTCTGAGAAATGAGAAGGGGAACACTGAAGGAAGTAGGTCGTCATTGGCAAATTATAATTAAATGAATGCCGGAGTCGGGCCTCGTGGCCCATGCCTGTAATCCCAGCACTTTGGGAGACCGAAGCTGGAGGATTGCTTGAGCCCAGGAGTTTGAAACCAGCCTGAGCAGCATAGTGAGACCTTGTGTCTACAAAAAAATCAAAAAATTAGCCAAGCATGGTGGTGCACACCTGGAGTCCCAACTACTCGGGAGGCTGAGGTGGAAGGATCACCTGAGCCCAGGAGTTGAATGCTGTAGTGAGTTGCGATCATGCCACTGCACACCAGTCTGGGCAACAGTGAGACCCTGACTCAAAAAATAATAATAATAATTAATGCAAATATCGCCATTTTTAAGGTGAAATCATAAAATCAGTGTCAGAAATACCTCAGATGTTTAATTTAAATACATACATAAAATGTAAAGTCAGAGCACTTACACGTAAAATGCTTTTTCTACTTTTATTTTTCTTAGTACATTAGCAGCCATAAAAAGATACTTTTTACTACATTGATTTGAAAACTGGGTTTTCTCTGATTTTAAATAACTCACCCTTTTGAACTTTTTAATCAACATTGGATTCATCTAAACCACAATGAGTTTGGACATGCTGATAACAGAGGTTAAAGTTGAGGCTCTTTTTCCATAGTTTAAAATATATTTTGAAAAAAATGAAATGAAATTTCTCTCTTTTTTTAGGCATGGGGGTCTTGCTATGTTGCCCAGGCTGGTCTCAAACTCCTGGCCTCAAGTGATCCTCCTGCCTCAGCCTCCCAAAATGCTGGGATTACAAGTGTGAACCACCACGCTTGACCAACAAAAAAAGAAATTTCTACACTAATAAATAAGAGTTTATCCTTATTGGCTCAAAATTGATTGAAGTAATAACCAGGAAATGTTCTATGAAGAGAAAATGAGTTTGTTTTTTTTTAAAAGAAAGCATTCTCGTTAAAATTAGCCAAAGCAAGAAAAATGCAAAAATGCTAACAAACTTGCAGAATGTAACATAAAGATAATTCTCTAATTCTTAGCCTCATTGATTTCCAACCAAAATTATAAAGTTTTAAAATTTAATACTTTATAGAAGTCACTTAATTACCCAAGTGCTAATTATTACTACTGTTAATAATAGCTAGCTTTCACTTTGAGTCTGTTTTTTATGTTGGTGACTACCTTTGGATAGTGTAGTTAATAAAAGACTTACAAATTATATATGGGCCTTAGAGCCAGTGCCTCTAGATTCAAAGTTTTCTCATCTAGCAAAGAGAAAAAAAGCAACACATGGAATTCTTCCCCTCTTTTTCCTTCCTCCCTTATTTGTATCCTATCTTCCTTCCTCCCTGCCTTCCTTCTTTTTTTCTCCTTCCTTCTTCACAATTTTTAAATTTTTGCATTCTTTCTTTCATCCATTCATTCAAAACCATTTATCAAGACTATATTATATAAAAGGCTAATAAACAGATGAATAAGAAAACTTCAATTGACTCACAACAAAAGGCATTGCTAAGCAGCACTGTGTTCTCTAAAATGTGCACCTCCTATGGCAGCTGGAGTAGCAAAGTAATTTAAAGAAAAGACAAATGTGTAGGAGGAAATAATAGCCTCCTAGAGAATAATGGCTGGAGACATGAATAAGTTTTTACTGTAGAAATAAAGAAAGGCAAGCACATGTGAAAGAAAGAAAATAAAGACATGGAAGAAGAAACACAAAGAATCAAGCATTTCGCCTGACTTCTTCTTCCTTCTCTCCTTTAGCATTTTTCTAAGTAATGACATGGAAAAGACTCATCATTTTAATAACATAATACAATTTGTAATTTGAATGCTGTAAAACAAATTAAAATTGATGGCAGTCTAGTTCACGGAAGCTCACGTTTATGTTGGTGTCTGATCATGCTTTCTGAAAATTTCACAATGAGTTTAAAGCAAAATGGAATTACATTAGGAATTCAAGTTTAACAATTAAAAGAGGAAGTCGTTTTGTTTTTCATAAGGGCCCACTGCTAACTCTGGTATTCCTCTCCATTGTCAGTGGTCCCGTTTTTGTTGATCTGTTGTGATTGTGGAGGTGCTCCTGGCGGTGGAGCCGGCTTTGAGCCTGTTCCCGAATGTTCAGATGGAGCAATTCATTCATGGGCAGTAGAAGGACCACAGCCTGAACCCAGGGTAAGCACTAATCTGTAAGAAGTGCCCTTTGATTGTCACCTAAACTCAGTGTTTACACATGCACCAAGATGGCAAACACTCGCAGTCTATGCTATTCTCTGTTTTGGGAAAACTAATAGGGAATATGAAGAGGAATCAAAAGTACATCAAAACTAAATGGGAGTAACCAGAGAAGACTTTCTAAATGAGGTTCAGGTTTTGAATGAATTTCGATATTTCCTAAATTGTATTCTTTTAGGAAATCTGAGGTAATATGAGAATAAACCAAATATATGACTATAGGAAAAAAAGAGTCATAAGTCATTACAAGTGTAAAAATATTGTTTTTTGTCTTTTAGGATATGACCACTGTATGTGTACCACAAATACCACCTGACAATGCAAATATAATTGAATGCATTGACAACTCAGGTAAGAAAAAAACATTTTTTAACTGTTCAAATGATTAAAAAATAACTCTTTTTTCTTTTTTTACATGCTTTACTATTTTTGAAGATCTTAGTTTTATTTGAAAGTGTTTATATTGTTATTTTTTAAATGACTAATTTGTAAGTTAAATAGTAAGGAAAAATCTACTGTCATTATTGTTATGTGCTATATTTTTAAAATCTTCCTCAATCTCAAAGAGTACTTAGGAGATGATCCAATTAGGACCTCTACAAATAGAAGTACTAAGTGTAACCATGAGTCAGTTTTGGCTGTATTCATGTGGTGTAGTTTCTTTTAGCACACAGGTAAAGCTGTATAAATACAATGTCCCTTAAAACAGAAGTCTAGACCAGTTCAAAGGCAAAAACTAGGGAACAATTAGGATTTCACCATAAGTAGATAGCTACCAGTCTAATAAAAAGGTAAATACATTTCTCACACACACATATATACACACACTTACATATATATATAATATATATATACACGTATATATATTTTGTGTATGTATGTACACAAATAAAAATTAAAACACAACCCAATTAAAATAGACCTATGCAGCCAGGCACAGTGGCTTGAGTCTGTAATCCCAGCACTTGGGGAAGCCTAGGCAGGAGGATTGCCTGAGGCCAGGGGTTCAAGACCACCCTGGGCAACTTGGTAAGACATCGTCTCTACAATAAATCAAAAAATTAGTCAGGCATGGTGGCTCGCACCTATAGTTATAGCTACTTGGAAGGCTGAGGCGGAAGGATTGCCTGAGCCCAGCAGGTAGAGGCTGCGGTGACCATGAGTGTGCCACTGCACTCCAGCCTGGGCAATAGAGTGAGACTCCAACTCAAAAAAATAAAATAAAACAGACCTATGCTCATTTATTGAGGCTAAAATCTTCCTCCACAATTAGTTTAAGGATTCAAATTACCCTAAAATTATGCAAAATTACTCAAAATTACTTTAGCTGCTTATTATAACAGAAAAAAATGACATCCATTCTCAGCATCATCATAAATATTACCTAAAAATATTTGTTCAATTTCTTTAATTGAAAGTAAGTAGATAAAACACTATTGAAATCTTCCAAAGCTCTTAGCTAAGGCTGTATGCATGTAGTGTAGTTTCTTTTAGCACACAGGTAAGCCTGTATAAACACAATGTCCCTTAAAACAGAAGTCTAGACCAGTTCAAAGGCAGAAACTAGGGAACAATTAGAATTTCACAGTAAGTGGATAACTACCAGTCTAATAAAAAGGTAAATACATTTCTCAAGGTAAATACATGCTACAGGTTAGCTTATTTTTTCATAGTAATCATTACTTTTCTACTTTGAACTCTTTAAAATATAACAAACATAGAAATATTTATAGCTTGTAGAACTGGACCTTATTCAAAGAACTGGACACACTAGTCTTTAAACCTATTTCTCTGCCTGATTCATCCATTGCCATTAATAGCACCACCATCTCCCACCTCAAAAGCAGTAATTCATTGTTGACTCATATCTTCCTATTCATTGACACCCAATCAGTTCTCAAGACTTGTCAAATCGTCAAATCCATTATGCATTTATTTCCTCATTAAGTCTACAAATCTTTGCACAAATCTCGACCAAAGTACCATGGTAAGCACCGGGGGTAACTAAACCATTGAAAAACACACTTTCCCCAAACTCAAGATATTTTGAGTATTAAAGCCAAGGGACACCTATGTCACTGTCAACATTCTCCCTTCCATGGCAGTTCCATGGTCCAAGCCACCATTTTATCTTACCTCCAATATTTATAACATGTTTCTATTCACCTCTCACATGCAAGTGCAAACCCAAGATGCTGCACGAAAACCTTTCTACTCATATAGTCATGAACTCTTCTCCAAAAGCCAGTGGTTCTCATGTCTTCTTCTGGATGCCTTGTGCTTCTAACACATTGGGGTATTCTTATACTATTTTGTAACTTTTAGAATTTGAATATTTATCTCCCAATTTTCCTCAAGTTGAAAACAAGCTCTTTAGGACATAGGCTTTTGTAACTCCTCCACAGCCCCCACTTCTAGCACAGCATATTGTAGTCGCTCAATAGATAATTATCAAATTGAGCGTAGCATACAGGGTTGCCAATAAAAGTATACACATTTAAAGAGATGTTATCTATGTATTACTTTTTGGAGTTAAGTTAAATTATGGTAGTAATGTGTAGTATGATGTCCACTCAACCATATTTTCACCATTTTCTTTGACTGTCCTGCCCATTGCACGGTGATGCTAGCATTCATTTGATTAATGCCATCTTTTGTGAGAACGTCATACTTAAAATGTGAATACTTTCTTTGGCACCCCCAGTATTTATATCTCCTTTCTTTATGTATTATCTTCTTTCCATTTCTTTTCTCACAAATGCATACTTATATGAAGAAATCATACATTACAGTAAATTTTTAATTTTGAGTTTATAATATACCAAAGAAAGTCTATTTAATTTGATCAACACTTGTAGGAGTTTATACAAATGAGTATTATGGCAGAGAAATGCAGGATCTGGGAGGAGGAGAAAGAACAGGATTTGAACTGACAGAAGGAGTTAAAACCTCAGGAATGCCTGAGATATGTCAAGAATATTCTGGAACATTAAGAAGAAATTCTATGAGAGAATGCAGAGAAGGAGGTCTGAATATGAATTTCATGGAGAGCTACTTCTGCCAGGTAAGGTCCCTAGCAACGTGCCTTCCTTACCCTCCACGTGTCTGCTGCTCTACTCCAAGCTTTCACTAATTCCCAAAAAGGCAGGAAGAGACACAATTGCTTATGGTTACACACCATGTGATAGTTAACGTTCAGGAAGTTCTTGTCTCTGATACTGACTGGAAATATATTTCTGTCGTTCTACAATCTGGCCTCAAATGTTTTCATTATCTTGCCTAATGGTTTAGAGGGTGACTGATATTAAGTAAAATATTAATAAAAGCTTTTAAAATAGCAATACAATAATAGGGCTTATTACAATTCATGAGAATACTTCCCACCCGTGTCCCTACATATGAATGTTATTTTTATGAAAAGTAAAATTCTTCCTCAAAACTCTTGTACTTACAGCTCCCTCTGCCCAGACCAGTCTATCTACTTCACTCATTCTGTCACTTCATTCCAATCTCTGGTCAAACATCACTTGATCGGAGGCTCATTCCTTGACCACCCTGTCTGAAAGAACAACCCCATCAGCTTCACTGTCTTTATTCTGCATCTGACATATATTTTTATGTAGTGTGTGTCTCCCCCTACTAAAATGTAAGCCCTGCAAGAGCTTACATTGACTCACTTGACTTTTTTTTTTTTAAATAAAATGTCACCATGAGTAGGTTTCCTATAAGGTATTTGACCTGAAAGTTTGCAATCCAGTATTATGAATAACAAAGATGGAATAAAAGTGCACATGTCTATGGGCTTTTACTTTGAATTTACAGATATTCTTTTTTTTAAAAAAAATTGTCTTTGGTCACCTTCAGTTTTGAAACCAAAAGTGACCACAGTCAAATTTTCCTGCCGCTGTGCTATAAAAGCTGCATGGTAATAAAGCTTCACAAAACCATCATCTTCTCTCCATTAGAAGGAAAGAAACACAATCCTGAATGAACTTGAATCAACTATAAACTATCTTTTTTAGACAAAAAGATATACACGTTTGTGTACTTCAAGTTCAGCATTTTAATGTACCTCCCTCTAACTTGTTTATAAAATAATTCAAGTGATTGTGTGTGGGTGGGTGACTTTACATCCAAAGTGCAGTTACACACCAGCCCATCTAAGTATATTTTTAAAATCAAAACATTATTGGAATTATAGTTCAAATAATTTCTAACTAAATTATCTTAAACAATAAATAATTTTAAAGCATTTTAGAATTTTGTTTTACACATTTCTCTTTGGTAGTGCTCTATAAGAAAAAATAATGGTAAACACTGTTCTATTATTATTATATATATTCATAATTTCATTTTCTCTCTCCTCTATAAATCCAGAAAGCATACGCTTATGCAGATGAAGATGAAGGACGCCCATCCAATGACTGTTTGCTCATTTATGATATTGAAGGTGTGGGCTCTCCTGCTGGCTCCGTGGGTTGTTGCAGCTTCATTGGAGAAGACTTGGATGACAGCTTCTTGGATACACTAGGACCTAAATTTAAGAAGTTGGCTGATATCAGCCTGGGGAAAGAAACTGTATCCTATCCAGACCCTGATCCTTCTTGGCCACCCCAGAGCACGGAACCTATTTGCCTGCCCCAGGAACTAGAGCCATTTATTAGTGGACACCCACCCATCTCCCCGCATTTCGGCACCACTACAATAGTGTCTGAGAACACCTATCCCTCCGGACCTGGTGTACAGCATCCTATGCCTATTCCTGATCCTCTGGGCTATGGTAATGTCACTGTGACCGAGTCTTACACCACCTCTGGCAATCTGAAGCCCTCTGTCCACATTCACGATAACAGACATGCATCAAACATGGTGGTGACAGAGAGGGTGGTTGGCCCAATCTCTGGCGTTGATTTGCATGGAATGTTAGAGATGCCTGACCTGAGAGATGGGTCGAATGTTATAGTGACAGAAAGGGTCATAGCTCCAGGCTCAAGTCTACCCACCTCTCTGACTATCCCTAATCCTAGAGAGTCTTCAAATGTGGTAGTGACAGAAAGAGTAATCCAACCAACTTCCGGCATGATAGGCAGTCTGAGTATGCACCCGGAGTTAGCCAATGCCCACAATGTGATTGTGACAGAGAGGGTTGTTTCTGGCACTGGCGTAACTGGAATTAGTGGCACAGCTGGGATCAGCGGAGGCGGTGGTCTAGGCAGCAGTGGCCTGGTTGGCACCAGCATGGGTGGAGCTGGAGTAAGTGGTGGTGGCATCGGGCTGAGCAGCTTGGGTGGAGGTGGGGGCCTGAGTAGCAGCATGGGGGGGACAGCCACCATGGGCCACATGAGAGGCTCCGCTGACCAACATTTTAGCCAGACACTTGGATCCGCCTCCCCTAGTACAGCTCGAAGTCGAATCACAAAGTACAGCACAGTGCAATACACCAAGTAGTCAGGATCCCAGAACACTTTTTCAGTCATTGGGATTTAAATTTAATTCCCACCACCAAAAAACTAGCAGTGCAATTCATGACGCAATACTCAATACTCAGATCGTTGAAGAGCAAAGTGAGAAACCACAATGAGAAAACTAAACAGAAGCATTGCTGCGAGGGGAGAGCACTTCCTAGCACTGGTAAACATTTTTCTTCTGTTAGGGCTAATGAGATCATGACAGTGAACTAACACTTGATCCAGGCAGGGTCTTCTTTGCATCTCTGTGGTCTGTAGTATAGCTCCAGCATGTAGAATAAATAAATGTCATGTAAAAGCACTGGCCTTAAGATGGCAATTGGCATCATTCTCCTTACTGTGGTTTTGTTTTCATTTGTTTTTTTGGTTTTTTTACCATGAAGTTCAGGCAAAATTCAAAAAGAACTAAACATGCAATATGTACTCATTTATGTGGGAAAAATCTAAAATACATGCCAAACATTCTTTCAATTCACAGATAACATAAATCAAGACCCAACCACAGATTCAGAACAGGGTTAACCATTAAAAATGTTTTTGACTACTTAGTCAAGTCCACAAGCCACCAAGCCCTCCTACATTTATAAATGCATTAGGTAAAATCAGATTCAACTTGGGAAATATTTCCTAAGAGGGAAATTCCATTAGAGAGTGACAATAGGATGGGATTTGTTCAGGGAAAACTGTCAGGGTCTGAGCCTCAATCTTAATTTGAGGTCTCAAGTTAATTCTCCTGTGGAGTCAAGGACTTTTCTGATTCTAGTTTGTGTTTAGTGGTAGATGTAGTCTTGAATATGGCTTACTGGTGAGGTTTGAGGAATAGCACATTCATTTCTCCCTTTACCACTGTGGTTATGACTTAATAAGGGAAAGCTTGTAAAGCTGACTTCTCATATTGAAGCGACACCTGACATGGTTGTCATCACTAGTGGTAGATTGCCTTCCATGTAAGCACATGGGGATTGTACTTTGTTTTCAGATTTCGTTTTTAGTATGTGTTATTCATTCATATCCAGCTCTTTATTACATTGCTCCTACATTAACATTATTTACTTAAGCTGAGCTGTGAGGAAAAAAAAAGAAAAAAAAAAGCCTTGCAGTATGGTTAAGCTTTGGGGAAATTTTTTTTAAGGGGATCGAAAAAAATGTTTTTAGGATATGTAAAATATTTAATGGGGAGGGGAAAGTTAGATAAGAATTTTTTTGTAGGCCGGGCTCGGTGGCTCAGCCTGTAATCCCGCGCTTTGGGAGGCCGAGGTGAGTGAATTGCCTGAGCCCGCAGGTTCGACACCCGCCTGGGCAACTTGGTGAGACCTCATCTCTGCAATAAATCAAAAAAATTACCCAGGCGTGGTAGCGCGCGCCTGTAGTTCCAGCTACATGGAAGGCTGAGGCAGAAGGATCGCCGGAGCCCAGCAGGTCGAGGCTGCTGTGGCTGGGAGCGGCCACTGTACTCCAGTCTGGGCGACTGAGTGAGACTCCAACTCAAAAAAAAAAAAAAAGAATTCTTTTGTAAAGTAATACCATACTAATTATTAGCTTTGAGTTTAGTACATTCTTTTAACAACTCTCTGCTGACATTTTGCAGGGATCAATCAGGAACCTTTATATCAGAGTTGGTGATATTGTGTTGACAAGAAAGAAATAGTACTAGATAAACCTATTTTCTTAGTTTATTCCACATCCTAACTAGCATAAACTTTAAATTTCTGATTTGATTTGTCAATAAGCTCTGATTTAGAGATAGTTTCCAAATTATATAGTATATTTTTCTAGTTTCCAAATTTAGTACCTATTTATGATGTACCGTTTCTGTGTTTACTACATAGTGCCTCCTGATTTAAAATCTCTTTAAAAAAAATCAAAGCATTCTAAGAAAAAGATAAATTTACTACTGCATGGTAGAGAAATTTTTTCTTATTTTCACATTCAATATAAGCTTGCTAAATTGAAACTGGATATGACAAAAATAAAGTTAGAAAAAAATTTGTGTCCTGGAATTGTGAATTATATACAACTTTTAAAGATTTTCTCCCCAACTACTCACATTTCCTAGTGTGTTACAAGACTGAAGAATAGATATTCAAATTCTAAGACTTGTCGAAGGGGGCTAGGAGTGAGTTATGTTACCTAGACCTATTTTGCTCTATTTAATAGCAGATGAGGTTGATATTTTAAAAGCCACAATATACATTCTACTTTAACTCTGTAGAATATGTAAAATTTTGAAAATCTGCGTGTCAAAATGTGGAGGTGTAAATAAAGTAATTCAAAGAGAGTCTTTTATTTCTTTCTGCCACTTAGGGGGCTACATTAAGGATGGGTGAATTTTGCAGAAATAAAGTCCAAAGATAATTATTGAAGTATACTTAAGTATGCTTGGGTCCAAGAGTTTGAAGGAATTGAAATATTTATCAAATATTTGGTTAATTAATTAAAGGAAATGGTTTCTGACCACAGGAAGCTTATTTGTTGTTTTGATATGACATATCATCGTAAGTCTTTTCTTAAGACACCAGATACCTTCTAGAGACATTTTTTAGGTTGCCTAACAAACAGCAGAGAAACCATCTTTAATAACTGCTATTGTTAAGATCCATTAGTTATATAAAACCATGGAAGATACAAGAAAAAAAATGGTAGTATTCGTAATCTGTCTTTCTAGGAAAATACTTTCTAGTGATTTTTTTTTCAGCATTGTACACTAATGTTCTAACTGTTTAGTCTCAAATTTTAAAATTACCTTTTAGAGACATCAACCATTCTAACAGTTATTTGAAGGTATTTTATTTTTCAATGAACAGCCTTTGGGCAAAATTTTATTCTTCTCTTTAGATACTTTACTTGAACTCATATACATTACTTCATAGATCAAGAAGAGATATAGAAATCATTTTATAAGTGAATAGCTATAATTCAGATCTGAGCACATTTTGTTAACTTGCTTTTAACAAAAGAAAGAAGAAAGAGATAGTAATTTAATGCCATGTATATATGGTTTGAAAACAAACCATATGTTTATAAAACATCTGACTTTCTAAACAAGTAGTCCTTAGGGTCAAAATCAGTATACCATAAAAACTTTATCACTTAGTATCAACCAAAATACCATCTTGAGCTAATTTTGGCTTTAAATGCCATATGTCTCTGCCACATATTACTTACCTCTAAACGTGCTGCCTGATTAAATGTATTTGCACTGAAATTTTTAAAGAAAAAGTACATAATTAGGGTTTTTTATATAGCTTTACTTGTGTAAAAGTTTTTAGTATCATAATTTTTACTCAAGGAAAGGTTCTGACAAGGTATTAATTACTTATCTTCAAAAGTGACATTTTCACTCTAGTAAGTAGATGTTTTTATTTATTTCTGAATTTATACCAATAATTAATTGTCAGTCAAGGTATAACTACCCTTTGACTTTAATAGGAGGTTGGAGGTGTCATGATCATTAACAAAAATGGCCATGGCTATTTTGGAAAGACATTTAAAACTAACTTGTAAAAGTATTTGGCACATTCTTATTTAATACATTCCAACCTTTTTGGGGATTTCAGGTTTAAAACTCACTTCACATGGCACTAGAGCACACCAGTTCAAGGTAGATTGCTAGTACCCATGAAGTCCAATCTGTCTTCCAGTTCCAGATAATTCAGGTTACATTAAGATGAAACTTGAATCCATCAAATAGTTTAAAAACACTGAGTACACTTGTTTAAATGTCTACATTCCTCCCAATTTAGTTATATTTGAATTAAACACCTTATCATTAAACTGCACTTAGTCTAGCTTATTTTTCTTTTGCTGTCTATTTTACACTCATTTTACAACTCTAATATTCATTTCTGGTGATATTTAAAACAAGGTACTTTTCTTCAGATTTCAATATAAAAGTTTTTGGTTTATATGGGTGCTAGTTTCTTGCTTGGTCATCGGTTGGCTATTTTAAGTTGGTTTGTAATTTCCAAAGAGTTATGTTTACAGCAATAAAATGATTGATTTGCCTTCATTATCTTTTCTGAATTGTAAGAGGAGAGATTTCAGGCTCTAAGGAATAATTAGAAGCTATCAAATCTAGTTATCATCTTCATCCCATATTGAAGGGAGAGAGAATTATTTTATTCTCACAATGTTAAAATATATTCTAATTCCCCATTTTTTGCTTTCTTTTTTTATGTGACTGAGGACATTACTCCAGACTACACTTAGTGATGTCAGAGCACAGCCTTGACCAGGTGATTAGTGCCACACAAATGAACAGATGATTAAAGGCTTGCATTTTAAATTCTCATTTGTTACTTTTAGCATCTTTATGCTTTTCCCTTTCTCTGTTTTACACTCCACTTTTAAAAATTGTTGTCCACACCAGCATTTTATTTATTTTAAAATGGCTTACCATCTTACTCTCTTTTAAAATCATACCCTTTCATCTTTGATGGAGTGCATCTCCTTTTTTGCTTTCTATTACCTCCTCCAGACTATTCTCATCTTTGTCTTGCAAAAAACTTTACCCCTTTCAGGCTCATGTAAAACCTTCCCTCTGGCCTCTTCTTCACAATGTATCCACTTTTAAAGAAGACTGATATCTTGGCCTACAGTCTTCTGCAACTTTTGAGGGTGTTCACAGTAACTCAAATTTCCACATGAAGGAACCACCCAACACCTGGATTCTCATTTCCAGGCCTCTGTCTTTCCCACTCCACTCAGCCACCACACCCTCGTGATAAGCCAGCACATTGGTACCTTGAATGCCTGGGTGTCAGTCTTCACAGCTTCTGACCACTCCCCCGTTATCCTCCAGCTTAATTGCTCACGATTCCGATCGTTGCCGCTTCATCAAAGCTTCAGTTTGTTAACTCCCACCATGTTCTCGCTGTCTGTCGGCTTCACCTCCCTCCTTTCTAATCTAGCCTCATGAGTCCAACTTGAGTCACTGCTTTGTGAATATCTTCAGCTTCCTGGCCCTGCTCTCTCTCCTGCATCCCAAACGTTTCACCTTCTATCTTTGTCTGCACACAGACAGCTAAGCAAATTATTCAAGTGAGCTGGCTGATTTTATGTCGAACACTCTGTCTCAAATCTCCAATTAATATCAAAAGCTTCCCTGCTTCTCTAATAAACTTTCCCATCTCATCAAACTAGATTGCTACTGAGCATCTTCTTCCTCAAAACTCCCACCTTTCCTCTTCCCTTCTCATTCTTTGTTGATGATTTAATCTTACTGTTCACTGAGTAAACAAAAGTCAGCTATCTCAGATGTATGCACCTTCCTCTGCCAAACCTACATACCCACCTGCACTTGCACCTGCCTTCTCCTCCTTCCCCCGGGCTTATTTCATAGAGTTAGTGGACAACTCATATGACAAGACAATCCTCCAGCTCCACTCAAGGTCTCGGCTTCTTCCCAATAGTCTCATCCTACTCTCTATTCCCTGTCTCCTCTCTCTTCTCTCCTCTCACCTCTCTCTCTCTCTCCTCTCTCTCTCCTCTCTCTCTCTCTCTCTCTCTCTCTCTCTCTCTCTCTCTCTCTCTCCCTCCTCTTTCCTCGTCTCTCCTCCCTCCTGTCTCCTCCCTCCTGTCTCCTCCCTCCTCCGTCTTCTCCTTCTCCCTCTCTCTTCTAGAACATTTTCATCTATACTCCTCCCTGGAGCTACCACCTCTCTTATTTGTCTGTTTCATCAAGCTTCTTGAGGTTCATACTTTCTTTTCTTTCCCATGTCCCTTCAGACTTCAAAGTCCTTCATCAATTCATTGTAGTGACTCTCATCAATCTTGTCTGAGATCTATTTATTGCCAAATACAAGGACCACTTTTTGCCATTCTTTCTTAACCTCTGGGAAGAATCTAAAAAAAGTAACTGTTCTCTTTTCCTTGAAACATTCTTCTTTTTTGGCTTTTATAACACTACCCTCTCCTGATATCTCTTGTATTTCATTGGCTGTTCTTGTTCATTCTCTTTCGCTTGTTTCTCATCTATCCAAACTTTAAATGGCGATGTTTCCACAACGTTTGGTCCCAAGCCCTCTTCTCTTAACACTCTATGCTGTCCCTATATATCAAGGTTCCTTTTAAATGTCCAAAATTAAACTTAGAATTTTACCTCCAGAGTTCTACATCCCAATAGTTATTATCCTATCTACTCATTACTCAAGCCAGGAATCAAGTACTTCTCCTTGGTCTCATTTTTTCTCTCACTTCCCCTCCCCCTCACCATTTTATCTTTTAGGAAGTCCTAGTGATTCTATAACAACATATATCTCAAGCCATCAAATTGTTTTAATTCCCATCTGCCACCATCCAACTGCAACTGCCTCCTAAATAATCTTAGCTTCCATGTTGGCCTTTAAACAATTCTCTACAAATGAACCTACATGACCTTCTAAGATACAAATTAGATTAATACCCTATTTTATGAATTTCAATAGATTTTCACTGCTTGTGCAGAAAAGTCTATTTCTGGCATTAGTTTACAACAGATGACTAGTACAGAGAAAGTGAGAAAAAATGAATTAAGAAAACGTTTTGGCATTTACAAATGTTTTCCACTCTGCATAGAACATTTTCCTTCTTGTCCTTCATCTTTCAGGTGACAATTTAAATATTTCCTCAGATATTCTTTCCTAGACGAATCTTTTCATTATTCATTCATTCCACAGGTATTTATTGAATTCTTAATAGTTAGACCAAATAGTGCAGTGGTGATACAACAGTGAACAAAACAGATAAAGCTCCTTATGGAGTTTACAAACAGTATGGAGTGAGGATGGTACAAGAAGGAATATGACAGTAAATGACCAAAAAAGTAAATATATAATGTGTTTGATGGCAGTAAATGGTGAAGGGAAAAATAAAACAAAGTAGCATAAGAGAAAAAGGGCAGCATGGGAAGGATGTACTTTTATACAGGGTAAAAAAAGGCAGGGTTTGATTATAGGTAAAATGTGAGCGGAGACCTGAAGAACATTAAGAAGCAAGCCATGTGGGTAAAAGGCATCTTAGACAGAGAATATTCAAGAATGAACAAGGAGAACTGTGGGTGTGGAGAGAGTAAAAGAAAGAAGCTGCAGGAGATAAGATCTGAGAAGTAACAAGGGTTGACTCTGAGCTTGGCCTTGCCGGACATTGTAAGAACATTGACCTGTTCTGAATGTAATGGAGAATTGGGGCTGAGGAGTGCTCTGCTTAAATCTGTATTTTTAACAGGTCACCTCCTTACCTACAGTGCTGAGACCTTTGGAAAGAATTCACAGAATCAACAAGTGGGTTAAAGGTCACTGCTAAAAATCCAAGAGAATAAGTAGTTCCACCATCACAGCTTGGTAACAAAACAAGTGACAAAAACAAAACAAAACTCCTGAACAGATCAAGAAAGTAACATGCAAAAAATTAAAAGGTCACTGAGCAACAGATTAAATTTAAATCTCATTATAAATTGCCTTGGAAAAACTCAAGTACAAAAATTACAAACAGAGAATATTATATTGGTCAAAAAGCTTGGAAATGATGCCAGTTTCTAGTTATGTTCTCAGTGACTGAGTTTAAATAAGACAAATTCCAGCTGACTCTGGCAGACTTACTTTTCCGAGCTTTACCAAAAAAACCTTACAAACTTAGTATATCCCAGCCAGTGTCTGTCGTATTCCTTCTTTCTTCAGCTCTCATATAAAACACAGAGAGAAGCGCTACTGCCTCCAGAACTTTCTCAGAACCACTCAGAATACCAGGCTCTGGTTCTTACTAAAGTTTACATTTGGTTTGACCCAGAATGTAGTTTTTTATATTTTTTGAGGGAAAATATTTTGCTCCATTCAACTTATTAGATATCTCATTCAAAATGAGACCTGTGCTTGATAAATCACAGGCCTGTGCTTCTCGGCTTATTTTGATCACCGCCTTATATGGGTACACCCAGAAGCAGATCGTAGCCCAGGATTAGAGGACAATTTCAGAAGGAGGCAAAGGAACCACTGGTGGGGAATTGGGATTTGAAACAGGGAGAAGAAAGCAACCAATGAAAGGTACACCATCAAATCAGTTACAACCATGGGCAATCCTCAGTCTCCAGGGAAGGCACAGTTCTGGGGAAAACAATGGGAACCAATGTTGTGCATGTACCACAGAGTGAAGCCATCTGAGAAATCAGGGATACAGTGTATTTATGTACAACTGCCATCAGTTAATAACCAAGGGCCACTTCTGGAGATAGTTAGTTCCCTGTGCCTGTTGCACTGGTGAGCAACATGGTTTGGCATGAGTGAAAAGGCAGTTTGGGTGAGTGGGTACTGAAATGACACAAGCAATACATGAAGAGAACCTGCCAGGGCCTGTTACAGCTCTTGGGGTACTCTGCAGCACTCTGGTAAAATAAACTATGAAAAAGCTCAGAAATTTCTGATTTGATGGGCCTTTCTGGAACATTCTTCAGCAAATAAGAATGGGTCATAAACTATTGATGGATTAGGTAACAAAACCCAATGGTGTGAAATAAGAAAGTCTTCAGGTTTCCCCTTGTCATTAATTTGTATCTTCGTGATTTTATATCATCTATATTCCTTAGATGTTTGCCTGCCTTAGAATGTCTAGACATATAAGCATTCTCCTATAATACACGACTTGGCTTTGCTGTTAAAAGCTTAGGAGTGACCTGAATAGATCATTGGTTTTGACATCTATTTACTGACAGAAAGAAAGGCTGTTAATTTATTAAATTATTATTTTTTGTAAACATAACCCCGACATTTTAACAACTTATTACCAGTAACATCATGTCAATTCACTAAGTCTCTGAGATATATTCTTGCATCTAGTTTATTTTACAGGGACAACAAGTCATACTGTCATTAGTTTGATATGCAATTAATTAAATAGCAAATTTTGAATGAATGTGTGATGCATGAAGGTCAACACAGCAACAAGCAGAAACTCAATAATTATTTGCTGAGCTCATTAGTAGATGCAATGCATTTACTACTTATCATTCTAAAATCTATCCCGGCACTGACAGTCTGTATGAGAACTGAGTCCCAAGATTACATCATATTGCTTGTCAAATTCCCATGATTCCAAATATTTGCTCTGAATTGCTCATTGGTGTGATGGCTGCTGTTTAAACTGATGGACAATAGTTTAATTTTGTTAGGTGATAAAATTTATCTTGGCCAATTGTCTTACATATGTTTCTGGAAAAGATGATTTATGTAAAAATTTAGACTTAACTAGTTTTTAGTTATAATTATAGAGTAAACTAAAAAAAAGTACTTTAATTTTTAAATAGGTAAACATTTTTCAAATGTTTGAAAAATGCAGTAGAAAAGAAGACTCTAAAATTGGAACAGGAATATGACTTTCTTCACATAAAAAGATTATGGTGGCGATAGAAATATGCTCCCAGAACTCTGTGAAGTTGACAAATAAAAACAGCATATAAGAGATCACCTAACAGATTAAATCAAATATCTGGAAAGGTTCTGAACCTTTCCACATGTTGTTTTCTAATTAAAAGATTAATAAACCTAATAAATAAATTAAATAATAAATTAATAGATGAACATTTTGCTTTATACATCATATTCTACAAACTTGACTATTGAGAATTAATTACCAGGAAAACTAATCTGCTTTTAATATAAGGACAAAAATAAATATGATCTTGGAAAATTGGAATATAAACCTTGCAATGGGGAACTCAAGACAAGTGAAGTAATTAATAGGTCCCATTATTAACTGAATTCAGTCCTCCTTGAGGAAATCTTGGGAGCCTTCTGGCTGAACTTCTTTCAGCAACACTCTTATCAACAGCCTAAAAGCCTTCCTTCTACAACATTATTGTTTGCAAAGAAAAGATAATGAACCAGATTTTTAAATGATGTTTAAAATACAGGTAGAAAATCATTAGAAATGATGTGTCATGAACTAGAGTAGCAAAGAAAAAGGGAAAATCATATTTAACAATTATCACTAAAAAACAGATTTTAATATATAGAAAAAGACCAAATCAGATCCATGCCGCATATTATAGGTTTTAATAAATAGCAAATATGCAAAAGATGTAAGCACTAGAAAAGTCGAAAGTCAGAACACCACTCAGGGAGAATACATTATGAAAGAATCAAAGAGAGTGCTTTGCCTAGCCTCTGGGATTTTGTTATAGCAGCCTAAATGGACAAAGAAAAGAGTGAGATTTCACTAAAAGTAAATGATGCAATCTTTCCGAATCTAAGGGTGTAAGCAAATTATAAATTATCAAAGAACATTCTTATGGGACCCGGTTCCACATCACTGATTAGCATAGGAAGAAGAGTTGAAAGTTACACTCCCTAAAGATGTCACCTTCATTTTCCATCACCGAGATTCATAGAAATCTTTGGATACGAGGCAGGATTTAGGAGCATGAGGAAAGGCATGTACAGCATGACCAACACACCCAACAGACCAATTCAACTAGATTTCATGAGTGAAAACTAGCTGAAACAACAGAAAGCAGAAAGAGACCTAAAAAGACTATTGATGTTGAAATGATCAAGCATTTACTACAAATAACTAAAAGCCTGATAAAAGTCACATAGGTGGTGAGGTTGATCAAAACAAAAAGAAAAAGCATAAATAAAAAAATAGCCCGCGCTTTGGGAGGCTGAGGTGAGTGGATTGCCTGAGTCCGTGGGTTCGAGACCTGCCTGGGCAACTTGGCGAGACCTCATCTCTACAATAATCAAAAATTAGCCGGGAATGGTAGCGCACGCCTGTAGTTCCAGCTACTTGGAAGGCTGAGGCAGAAGGATCGCCAGAGCCCAGCAGGTCGAGGCTGCAGTGGCCGGGAGCGGCCACTGCACTCCAGTCTGGGAGACAGAGTGAGACTCCAACTCAAAAAAAAAAAAGCAAGAATTTTAAAAATAAGGCACAGTTATAGATCCCACAGATATTAAGAAAATAATATGAAGATATTAGAAACAAGTTGTCAACCAATTTGTAAATGTAGATAAAGTTAACAAATTCATAGCAAAAAATACAATTTACCAAAACCATTTCAAAAATCAAACTTTCAAAAAAAACATAATTTAAATCTTATACAACTCTTTGATGTAAGAGAATAAGACTGTACAACCCACAACTCATTTTAAAAGACTAGCATCACCTTGATAACAAATCCAACAATAATAGCTTAAGAAAGGAAAATAACATGCTACTTTTAGTGATGAACATGGATGGGAAATTTCTAAAGAGAATAGTCATAAACTAAATCTGGAAACATATCCAAAATAATGTTGACTAAATTTAGGTTTATTGCCAAAAATTCAATACTGGGTTAACATTAGAAAAATCAATCCAGGTAATTTATACAGTAACATTAAATGAGAAAAATTATATGATCTTCTCTCTATATATAACAAATTTGCTAAAATACATGTGCTCATGATAAACATTCTTAGCAAATGAGTAAAATAAAATTTTTTAGCCTTATATCTAATAATCTATAAATTCCAAAAAACTTAGCAGTGAAATATTAAAAGTTTTCTTCTTGAAATGAAGAAATAAAAGAATGATGTTAAAAAGTAGGAAGGAAAGATTATGGGAACTGGAAAGAAAGAAATAAAACTATTGTTATTGTCAGATTCAATGATTGTATAGTTAAAGACCCAAAAGAATCTTTGAATATATTATTCATATTTAAAATATGGATTTAACAATATTACTGGACACAAAAGTCAAAAGGCTGAAACCAGCTGTATTTCTATCTGCAAGAAAGTATAATAAAAGAAAATATACAATTTTTACCAGCATTAAAGAAATCTCAAGTACCAAATATTAAGCATTTAAAAAGTCTCTAAGGTCTTAACAGTGAAAAATAAACTGTATTAAATAAAATCTAAAAAAAAGATGTGTTCCTTTCTTATATATTCTAGTATGAGTCAAAATTGACATTATACAATTTTTTAAACATATTTTGCAATCCTAACCAAAATCCTAGTTCACTTGTGAAACAGCTAGCTGATTCCAAAATGTACAGGAAATGCAATTGGCCCAGAATAGCCAAAACACTCTTGAACTGAACAAAGTAGGAGAGCTTTCTCTATCAGATATTGAGATTTACTACAAACCTATGCAATTAAAACGACGTAGCACTGACAGAAGAATAGCCAAATAGGCAAAAGAAAAAAAGAGAGAGCTTGCAGCTAAAAGAGATACACACTTTTATAAACACTTCTACTTTTATTTAACTTTTTAATATTTTATTTATATTTGTATTTGAATAAGATTTATCTCAAGCATACATTCTGATTTATTATAGTTGGTGCAGTCATTTATTATAGCTCAATGCATTGCAGAAAGCACACAGTTTCCAATGGATGTACTAGGACATTAGGGTATCTATACAAAAAAAAAAAGATAAAATTTATCCTGTAACATTTACAAAAATCACTTCCAGGTGATTTAGAGACCTAAATGAGTAAGGCAACTTATTACAGGTACAAGAAAAACTTTCTTAAACAAGATGTAAGAGCCTTAATTATAAAGGAAAAGATTAAAAAATGAGAATTGAAAAATAAAGATTTTAATGTGATTTTTCATAAGAGCTCATCTAAAAATGTAAAAGACAAGCCACAGAGTGATTTAAAAATATCTGTGATGCATCTAACCAACAAAGGACACATAGGTATGTAGAGAACTAAAAATTATTTTTAACAAAGAGAACGATACAATTTAAAATAGTAAAAAAAACTTGAATATGCATTTAACAAAAGAAAAAATTCAAATGGTCAGTAGATAAAAGCAAAGATGCTCAACTCAGCAATAATCAGGGAAATGCAAATAAGATCTACTTATCCTGCAAATTGGCTAAAATTTTAAAGTCTCATAATGCTTTTGGTATTGGTATTGGTGAACAAAGGAAACACTCTTAAACTGCTGATGAGCGCTCAGTTAGTGTTCTCTAACAAGTTAAAGAAATGTTAACTTATGACCCAGAAATTCTACTTCTTATGTACAACCTAGAGAAGGCATGCATATGTGCTGATAGAAAAGAGACATGAGGATGAAAGTAGAGATGATGTGACTGACTGGCAGGCATAAGACAAAGAATGAAAACAGTCTCTGCAAGCTGGAAAAGGCAAGGAAATGAATTTTTTCCTAAGAGCCTCTAGTAGGAACACACTCTGCCTAAGCTAAATTTTGGACTTCTGACCTCAGGAATAGTAAGACAATAAATGTGTGTTCTTTTAAGTCACTAAGTTTGTGATAACTTGTTATAAGAACAAAAAACTAATACAGAAAGCAGAATTGTTTGTAACAGTCTATCCTATGCAAAAACATAATCATTATCAATTGTAAAAAAAATCCAAAATAAATTCAAAAAAGAAAAAACTAATAAGTAGAGAATAATTGAGAAAAATATGACAGAGATTAATTTCTCCTACATACAAAGAGTGTTTATAAACCAGTATTAGACATCAGTAGCCCAATGCAAAAACAGAAGAAGGAAATAAATATTTCAAACAAAAAGAAATACAGGTGGCCAATACTTGTCCCCCACCCCATGAAGAGATGCTAACCTTACATTTGAAAAATGTTCTTCTTTACCTGGTGCTACTTCTCCCTGGGCCACCCACAGGACCAGGTAATTGCCTTGACTCAATCATTCTTAAACTTCAGCCTGCCTCATGAGAATTACCTGAAAAGCATGTTAAGAATGAATAATTATAAATCTAACATTCCTTCATGATAAAAACCCTCAATCATCTAGTCATCAAAGGGTAGTTCCTCAAAATAATAAGAGCCATCTATGACAAACCCTTACCAACATCATACTTAATGGACGGAAGCTTTAAGCATTCCCCCTAAGAACTGAAACAAGACAAGAATGTCCAGTCTTACCACTCCTATTTAACATAGGACTGGAAGTCCTAGCCACAGCAATCAGGCATGAGGGAGAAATAAGTCAAATTATCTCTCTTTGCAGATGATATAATTCTATACCTAGAAAACACAAAAGATTACCAAAAAACTCCTAACACTGAAAAATAACTTCAGAAGGATACAAAATCAACATTCAAAAATCCATTGCATTTCTATACACCAACAACAAACAAGCTGAGAAACAAATCAAAAACAAAATTCAGTTCATAATAGCTACAAAAAACAAAATATTTCAGAATACATTCAACCAAAGAGGTGAAAGATCTCTACAATGAGAACTACATAATATTGCTGAAAGAAATCAAAGATGACACAAACAAATGAAAAAATATCCCATGCTCATGATTTGGAAGACTCTATATCATTAAGATGTCTGTTTTACCCAAGTAATCTACATATCAAACACAATCCCTGTCAAACTGCCAGCATTATTTTTCAGACCTAGAAAAGACAATACTGAATTCATGCAAAAGCAAAAAAGAACCCAAATAGCCAAAACAATCCTAAGCAAAAAGAACAAAGCTGGAGACATCACACTGCCAGACTTCAAACTTTACTCCAATGCTACAGTAACCAAAACAGCATGGTACTGGTACAAAAACAGACACATAAGCCAATGGAACAGAATAGAGATGCAGAAATAAAACCACTGACCTACAACCAACTCATCTTTGAAAGAGCCAATAAAAACAAACACTGGAGAAAAGACACCCTATTTAACAAACGGTGCTGAGAAAATTGGCTAACCATATGCAGAAGAATGAAGTTGGACCCCTGTCTATCAACCATATAGAAAAATCAACTCAAAATGCTTCAAAAACATAAACATAAGACCTCAGACTATAAAAACCTTAGAAGAAAACCTAGGAAACACTCTCCTGGATATTAGGTTGGGCAATAAATTAATGACCAGTCCTCAAAGGCAGCAAAAACTAAAACTGACAAATGGAAACTTGTTAAGCTAAAAAGCTTCTGCACAGAAAAAAAAACCGTCAACAGAGTAAACAGACAATCCACAGAATGGGAGACATTTTTTAGAAACTATGCATATGACAAAAGTCTATTATCCAGAATCTATAAAGAACTCAAATGAATTGATGGGGAAAACAAACAAAAATTAAAAAGTGGGCAGAGGACATGAACAGAGGTTTCTATCCCTGAATTCTTCCCTAAACATTTTGAGCAGCACAGACCCAGTAACAGTATCAAAGGTTAACTATATACACGTCACAACTTTCTCAACCAGGACTCCTGCCAGCGTCGCTGAAAAAGTCAGAATGACATCTCAGTAATTATCACACTGTGAAACCGCTGCCATTGTCATGGTCGGGAATCAGGAGGAAGACTAAGATGACATTTCCAGAATAAGTATGTAACAAGTATGTAATAAGTATGTAAGTAATACACTTTAATTAACACAGAGCTAGAAGCCACACTACCCTGTCTCCACTTATTTGGAATACATCCCACATCAGTGAAGTCACAGAAGGAATCACCAAGGCACCTCTGTCAGGGTGTAAGTATGATTTTAGGGTGTAAACTAACATCATCCTTATGGAATTAACATAACTCATTAAGAAACTGATGTATAATCTCTATGATTTCTAACACCCACTAAATCACCTGGTTGGCTGGCCTCTTGTTGCCATACATAAATTGGCTTTAATGAGGGAACAGGATGTTTATCTTCAGTGTGGTAGGTGAACAGGCATGTATTCACAGCAACAACTCTAGGTCAAAATCTTGACAAGTTTATTTACCTTTGGTCCCATCCTCCCACCACCCCAGGCCCATGCTAATGAAACCCTTTTGCCTGCATCAGCTCTAAAAACTACTTGTACCACATTTGACAAACGTCGTTTAGGACCATAAATATTTTGAAAATTTCCTTTCACCTAACATCTGCTTTCACAAAGTAGAACTGCCTTTGGATACCTAAATAATATCTACTAGTAACTCTAAACTATGATAATTTGATGAAAAACATTGTCCTAACATCATTTCCATAATATCTTTGCATGTACAGATTACATTTCCTTTTCTTTTTCCAACGAGAATCTGTACTGGCATACATTGAATTACCTGCATTTGTGACATTCCTTTGAAAAACACAAAAAATAAAGCTCTCATTGTCTTCCACATAGATGTGATGTGGGGAATAAAAATGTCCTGCTACATTGGGCACTATTACAGACACATAAGAACAATAATTAAATATCAAGAGCATCCCTAAAATTTAATGTACACTTTCATCTGAGCAAATGAATGTCACTGGTTTGACATCAAAAATAAATACCATTAAAAAATTACAAAAAAAGAAGAGTCTACTCATAGAACCAACTACTAGACTTAACAGTTTAGTAAAGTCTAAAGTATGTGAAAGTTTTTTAAAGTTGAATTATATTCAGCCATCAACTATTTTGCCTTCACTTATGTAAATGATACTGAAAAGTGGCTTGGTATTCACATAAATTGACTATGAATCAGAATGTAGAGTTCTTGCCTATCTTTGGTACCTATAAACTGTTCTGTCTCTCTTCGTTATAACATGGGTAGGAGAGAAGGAAAATAGAAGAGATTGGATTGCATAATTTCTGTGGGATCCTTAAGTATTAATATGTTATGCTCTGCCTCTGTACTGACTGGTACTCCTCAAGAGAAGAAGTAATGGCTCTTTATCTACCCAAGCTCAGAACCATGACTAAGCTTTGTCTTTGGGGATTCTGCTTTAAAATTATTCCACAGCTCTCCCAACAATGAGTACATATGAGATAATGGGGCTTTGAGTGGTCACTTCTTTTTTTTTTTTTTTTTTTTGAGTTGGAGTCTCACTCTGTCACCCAGACTGGAGTGCAGTGGCCGCTCCCGGCCACCACAACCTCGACCTGCTGGGCTCGGGCAATCCTTCCGCCTCAGCCTTCCAAGTAGCTGGAACTATAGGCGCGTGCTATAGATTTATTGTAGAGATGAGGTCTTGCCAAGTTGCCCAGGCGGGTCTTGAACCCTCGGGCTCAGGCAATCCACTCACCTCAGCTTCCCAAAGGCACAGGATTACAGGCTGAGCCACTGAGCCCGGCTGAGTGGTCACTTCTTAGCAGAATCTTTTAAATCTGCTCATAACTATAATCTCTAGATTCAAATTCTAGATACCATTGGAATCAGGAGTTTCAAGTGGGGAAAGCTGGAGGAATTCACCTAAATGATCTACTATGTATTTCTATTGCTTGTGGTTCTTTTCTTTAAAATTCGTCTTGTAAATAGCATTCACGTAAATAGAAAAACCTTATATATCAGAAGTAATCAGGTCAGATGTGGTGGCTCACGCCTATAATCCCAGCACTTCGGGAGGCTGAGGTGGGAGGATCGCTTGAGCCTAGGAGTTTGAGACCAGACTACACAATATAGCAAGACCTGGTCTCTACAAAAGATTACAAAATTAACAGGTGTGGTGGTGCATGCCTGTAGTCTCAGCTACACGGGAAGCTGAGGTGGAAGGATCACTTGAGCCCAGGAAGTTGAGGTTTGGTGAGCCACGGTCGAGCCACTGCACTCCAGCCTGAGTGACAGAGTGACACCCTGACTCAAAATAATAACAATAATAATAATAATCAACCACTTAATAGTTCTTTTTAGAAAAGTGGAAATCTTTGTAAAACATCTCCATCAGACAGTAGTAGAGATGAATGTTGTTTTTCTCTTGTGAAAGGCAATATCAAATAAAGATCTAGACTTGTTTCATTAACTCTCTTAGGCAAATTAAATTATTCTAATTCAACATTACATGAAAGAATACAAACATACATTTCTTTAGCTAGCTAAACAATGGTCAACTTCCAATATGATACTGATATGATATGTTAGTGTAATATACTGTTATTGGTTGCCTAGGTAATTGGAAGTAGTTACTAAAATAAAATCTTCATGACAGACACTGACTTCTCCCATTAGTTCCTTCTTAAGCTCCAACTGGCCCATTGTTTATAACCATAAATTCACTACCAGAGCATTCTTGCTGGCTTTTTCCATTCTCTACTGTTCTGCAGTGATTCTCATTGCAATCAAAGGTCTCCCACATTTATTTTTGGTTGATGGTCCCAGAGCATAATACTGGAAGCACTGGAGCGTCTATATATTCGCTGCCATCCTCTCAAATTTTCCTTTTGATGCAAAAACAAATCATTTGCAGGGGACGTGATAAACTTGCCAGCACATAGAAAGTATCAGCCATTTTCTTAAGCGTGAAATTCCATTGGTATTCTCCTCCTACATCTTCATGATTCAAATCGTAAACAGCATTGCATATTAAATTTCCATAAACACAAACCATTTCCACAGATGCTTGTGATGTGTCTCTAGAAACAGAAATATATACACCAAGCTCTTAATCAGGAAACAGAAATATATACACCAGTTCAAGCCAAGGAGCTTGCAGATACAGTCAAATTCTTGCCGTCCTTCTGTATTCCAAAAACAGTGAGCTGCCTTGTACAAAAATAAAAACAAAACCACAGTAGGATGATAGCAATGGTAAGGCCTTGGGAGGCTGGGTTGGAGAGAGCCACATCACCCCACTCTGTCTCTTGAAGATGATCTCTAACAGTAGCATCCTTTGTACTTTCCACATACTGAGAAGTAAGGAGAAAATTCCACTGTATCCAAAAGCCCAAAGCTCAAGACAGAGGTTACATCTCATGAATAAAACAATTTAACTGACATAGATCTAATTTTTTTAAAAAATATTTTTTTTTAAATTAGTTTTTAAAATTATTTTTTAAAGTAAGTTGGGATCACTCTCTGTTGCCCAGGCTGGAGTGCAGTGGCATGATCGTGGCTCACCACAGCCTCAATCTCCTGAGATAAGGCAATCCACTTCATCCTCCCAAGTAGCTGGGGCAACAGGTGCACAATGACACACAAGTTAAATTGTTTTTATTTTTTTGTAGAGATAAGATCTTGCTATATTTTCCAGACTGGTCTCGAACCTCTGGCTTCAAGCAATCTTCCCACATTGGCCTCCCAAAGTGTTGGGATTATAAGCGTGAGCCACTGCACCTGGCTACAATTTTTGTATGATAGATATAATTGTCATATTTCAAACCTCTGAACAACAAAAAAAAATTCATTAAAATGAGCAATAAAAAACGCCATTAGATATAAAACAGTCACAAAATAATTGTTCAAATGATTGTTCACTTAAGCATAGATTTCATACTCTTGTTCTAAAGACCTCTCTAGCATACAGTGTATAGTGAGTTAATAAATCATCCAGCAAGTGTAGGTTGTGTTAGCATTCTAAACAATCTGCCACCAAATGCCATGCCAATCTAAAATACTTGCTCTACTATTAGAAGACATTGAGATTAATTATAAATTAGTGGCAATTTCAGGTTAATTTCTTTTGTTCTTTGAGAGGTATTTGTTGAGATATTGCAATTAGGACTTGACTGGAAATGCTTTTTTTAAGATTCTTTCTGGTAGAAACCAACACTTCAAATAATCTTGTGTCCACCTGAAGATGTCTTTTTAAAAATGATACCAAACATATGCTATGTCTGGTCACCTTATATATTTATGAATTAGGCAGATATCCCCAAATTTAAGGTTTGGCTTTAGCAGATACCTTCAAATACTGCCTCTTCATAGTAGTTGTTTGTTTTTTTTTTTTCATTGCTTAAATATAATTCCCTTCTCTCTTTCTCATAAATATCTTCAACATATAATTCATTTCTCTTCATTTAAGAATACTATGCCAGCCCTCTAATTGCCTAGGCTCTTTCCTTTGTTTCCCAAATTGCTAAAACTAGGTTTCTCAAGAGACCAAGAGTTATTTGAAATACATCCCATTACCTGGATCCACCTCATTTCTAAATTACAGCGATAGGATAGAGAAGACACTATGCAGTCTCCCTTTGAAATTCTCTAACCAATTACAGAATATTTAACTGCATTTTCTTTCTACGTTTGTTGATGTTGCTGCCAGCCTTCAATTTTTTTCATAAGGAGACACCATACCCTATTCTAAACCCACACTAACAAAGGGGAAAAGAGAATGGAAAGATGAGAAAATAATATTTTAAAATGTCCAGATGCTGCTCAGGGATTTTCTTCTTAAATTCTCAGGTTTCCAACTTCAGCTGCTGCTGCTGCTGCTGCCGCTTCTTCTTCTTCTTCTTCTTTGTTTTTGTCTTTGTCTTCTACGTCTTCTTCTTCTTCTTTTTGACCACCAACAATTTATTTTACTTTTTTTTTTTTTTGAGTTGGAGTCTCACTCTGTCGCCCAGACTGGAGTGCAGTGGCCGCTCCCGGCCACTGCAGCCTCGACCTGCTGGGCTCCGGCGATCCTTCCGCCTCAGCCTTCCAAGTAGCTGGAACTACAGGCACGCCCTACCACACCCGGCTAATTTTTTGATTTATTGTAGAGATGAGGTCTTGCCAAGTTGCCCAGGCGGGTCTCGAACCCGCGGGCTCAGGCAATCCACTCACCTCAGCCTCCCAAGGCATAATTACCCTCTTTTACAATATATGTAACATGCATTCATGTGTGCACATGCACAAACACAT
>CAUYQG010155731.1:0-32224 GCA_963574415.1 Tarsius wallacei
CTGACAGTGGTGGGAAACTGGGGGGTGGGGAGGGTGAGGGGGATGGGATTAATGGTGGTGGGTATCTGTCTGGGGATGGGGAGACACCTCTTAACATCAAGGGTACCTGAACGAAACATTTTTGTATGCCTAACCCCTAACTGTACCCCACAATAACATAATAAAAAATTAAAAAAAAAAAAAGAAAATGCTGGTTTATAACTGAGTTTTTTTTCTTCCCGTACAGTTGCAATAGTCTTTTTTTTTATGTCTAGTAAACCTTTATATCTTCTCATTCCATCATTCTCTGCCCAACTCTTTCTCAATTGGAGTGTTAGTTGGTTACCTAGGAACTTTTACAAAATGCACCAGTGTGTTCTCTGTGAGTCAGAATTTACAGAGGGTGTAAATGGAAGAATGGTGTGTCTTTATAAAGCTTGGTCAGTAGTTCTGATATGTTCCCTAGATCAGAGTCTTAAGCCACACTGACAGGAAACAGATTAATCTTACATCTTACATCCTTGCATCTGCCCCCAAATATTTAAAGAGTCCCAGTGCCTACTAGAGTGTAATATTGCACGGTCACCAGGAGACCCTCCCTGAACATTGTGGGTACTCTACAAACTGATTTCAGCTTACCTTTCCATAGGCACCCAACTTCTAACTTTTCAACAAACGCATCCAATTGCCAACAAAATTTACTGCCAAACATAATCCATCTTTCCTGCTCCAGCAAATTTGCAAATAGTGCATATTCCCCCCAGAGACCCCAGCCCTTTTTCTAGAAACCCTTTCTACCTATCAGGGACCAGCTAAATGCAGCACACTCCAGGAAATTATTCTTGATGTTCAATGACGAAAATAAGCCTTTCTACCTATCAGGGACCAGCTAAATGCAGCACACTCCAGGAAATTATTCTTGATGTTCAATGACAAAAATAAATACTTCCTCTAGAATCACAAAACACTATGCTTACGTCCCCTTATGGATCTATCAGTTTGACTTGATAAATTTTTACATTTTTTTCTTAAAAAATGTTTTATAAGAACATAACATTTTTTTCCTCTTTTAATTTTTATTTAAAATTGCGGGGTACAATTCAGGGCTAGGTATACAAATATTCACCATGCAGGTAACCTTGTCGATGAGATGTGCCCCCCCAAGCAGATATCGACTACTGTCAATCCCATCTCCACACCCCTCCACTCTCCTCCCTGCAGTTTCCTGCCACTTTCAATCCATTTTTTATAGTAATATGGTAGTTGTTCAAGGTCCACTTATGAATGAGAACATGTGATACTCAGCTCTTTGTTTGTGTGAGAGGTCACTCAGTATTATAATATTTTGTAAAAAAGGAATTCCAACTTCATTTTGTTTTTCCCACATACCTAGCATAGGATGATGTTTTGTATAGATTATAATACCCTTATGGAAATTGGAATAGGCAATCAATTCCTGATCAAAACCCCAAAAGCCCATGCCATAAGAGATAAGATAGACAGGTGGGACTTCATCAAACTGAAAACCTTCTGCAAAGCAAAAGAAACCATCAAGAGAACAGGGAGACAGCCCACAGAAGGGGGAAAAAAATATTTGCCAACTGTATATCTGACAAAGGCCTAACATCTAGGATCTACAAGGAACTCAAATGCGCCAAAAGGGAAAAAAAAGCCCCAGGAAAAAGTGGGCAAAAAATACTAATAGACACTTCTCAAAGAAGACATATGAGCAGCCAACATGAAAAAATGCTCAGCCTCACTAGTCATCAAATAAATGTAAATTAAAACCACTGGCCATCATCAATAACTCAAAAAACAACAGATGCTGGAGAGGATGCAGAGAAAAGGGAACACTTCTACACTATTGGTGGGAGTGTAAACTAGGACAGCCTCTGTGGAAAACAGTGTGGTGATTCCTAAAAGATCTAAAAATTGACCTTCCATATGACCCAGGAATCCTCCTCCTAGAAATATACCCAGAAGAGCTCAAATCACTCCATGAACAAAATACCTGCACACGCATGGTTATTGCATCATTATTCACAATAACAAAACCATGGAACCAGCCATGCTGTCCATCGAAAGTGAATTGGATTTTTTAAAAAATGTAGTACATATACATGTTGGAATATTAAGCAGCCATAAAGAAAGACTAAATTATAGACTTCACAGCAACTTGGATGGATTTAGAGCCTATCATGCTCAGTGATCTATCACAGAAACAAAGAATTGTGTACCACATGTTCTCACTTATAAGCGGAACTTGAACATTTATCATAATACTATGAGAAAGGGTATGACAGTAGCGGGACACTGCCAGAGAAGGGAGGAGGCACATAACATCAATAAGGGTAGCTGATCTCTAACCAGGCAAAATGGGTACCAAAGGGAGGCCCAAACTTTACCTGTATGATGACCACTTATCTACCTAATCCTGAATTGTACCCCACATCTTTAAAACTGAAATATTATAATAACATGATATTTTGTAAAGAAGGAATTCTAACTACATTTTGTTTTTCCCAACTACTTAGCACTGGATGTTTTGTATAGATTATGAATGAATGGATAGATAAGTAAAAACAAAAAAGAGATAAAAAACACTTAAGGGCTGGGAGTCTCTCATCTATAATTATCTAAAATTCTACTTGTTCATGGGGATTTGCAAAATCATAAATTTAACAATCACAGTGTGTTCCTGTTTAGAAGCATGATTTGAGACAAAGTTAAGGACTCATAATGTAGATGGAGAGAAATTACTACCAGGCATTGTGGTGATTCTTCCATACCTGATAAAATAGACAGAAGTAATGCCCAAATCCTCTATTGATATTTGTTTCTAAAGGGATGTGACTCAAGGCTTCGCTGAGTTTAGATTACTCTTGGAAATGGATTAAGTCAAAATACTAAAAAAAATAGAAGTTTCTTCCTCTGTATGCTCTTGAAGAAACAGTAGTATTCTACTACATTTGGAAGGCATAACAAAGTAAACTAAATTTTTTTTAACCGTTCAATCCCAAGTTCCTAAAATACCTAAAAATAACTTTTCTTTTCATACTAGTAAAGTATGAAGTTATGTCCATATCACTTGGGTTGAATGGTAAAAAAATCTAATGCAGTTTAATGTGGGAACCCACCTAACATAATTAAGTACTTGTCAGTCATTATTTGCTCTAAAATACTTAAAATTTAATGCTTAAAATGTTCTTGTTATATCCAAGAACATAAAAATGCAAATACTTTTCAGAAGATTTTTAAGCTGAAGATCTTCTTGACTGAAGTTCAAAATCACTTGATAATTGGTAGTATTTATTACTAATCAAAGGTTAATCTGGGCATGTATGCACACAGTTTATATTTTTAGAATTACAAAAAAAAAATTACAGAAGTTTTGCAAAACTAAATAGTAGTAGCTGCTATTGTCATTTTCAAAACCATTGATGCATTCTGGTTAAAATAATATCCTATTTATTAGTGATTTTTTTCTTAAATAAAATCTTAGAAATCAATTTTCCCATGTTAAGAACTAAGAAAGAAGAATATGGTTTTACAGATAAAATAAGTGATAATATAAAATTCAAATAATCCTTTGATCATCATGAAAATCCCAAATAAGTCTCAAGAAGACACTAGAAAAGGCTTAGAGTAATAACCCAAGATTTGTGAAATAAAATGGATTTTAATTCAAATCAGGTCTTTTACTCTTCTTGAAAATGTCAAGGTGTCAGCCTTGGCCATTAGGAGACTGTGATTTATAGTTGAGACAAAGCGATAGTACCAGCTGACTGTCTGGAGCCACGGCACAGTGTCTGGGAAGGCTGCTGATGACAGCCACCTCTTTTCTTAACCAATCAGCAAGGCTTTACTGAGACCGGAGACTTTTTTCCTCTGTCTTGATAAGGGAATGATAAAATACAATCTGGAAGATTTACTCTGTGGGAAATAAACAAGCATTGTGAAGGGAAGTAGGTATCATCCTTCCACAGAATAAATTACAAACAGTATTTATGGCAATCTATACTTCATCCCTTTAGAAACACATATTCATAATAGGGCCATAAACAGATGTTCCAAATATGACAACTTATTTTAATATACTGGAAGCCACAGCATAATTTTGTAATTTGATTAATTAGTAAGAAGAACTGTGAATGTTAAAATAAATGTTCAAACTCCCTAAATTATATTTATAGCTTTGCTCATCTGCATCACAAAATACCCCAAATGTTTTACATTGGAATCATTATTCATAGCAAATTAATCTTTTTCTCATTGAGGAAGATTCCTAAATAGTAGTTCTTGATAGTAAAGTGTTATAAAACTGTCCAAGTCATACAATGATAAACAAGAGTTAAAAAAATAAAAGATAAGGTATAAGAATCTAACATCCTAGTCATATAATTGTAGCCATCAAATGCACATCATACATGTATACACACACACACACGTGTGTGTGTATATAAATGTAAAACAGTAGAATGAGAAGGAATCAATTCATAAACAAAAATAAAAGGTTTCCAACAATCAGCAACATAAATCTCCTTAATATTGGATGTAAATGTGGGAAAGATATAAAATTTGCTCTAACTGAATGGCCTCAATATTTAGTGACCAAAGATAGACACATTTAGACTAGAGAATGAAATCACCATCCCCACCATCTCTTTTTTACCAACCTATTTCTATTAATCCTGAATTTAAAAAATTTTAAATTTCTAAATTAGACCGAAAACTGATTTTCTTGATGTATTCCGTATATTAAATGTTCATAAAAATGTTAATCAAAAATAATTAATCCTCCTGACACTCAAGATTGAGACTTGCTGCAGTAGGTATTTTCCATACTCTATAGAGGACATTTGGTGTTATAACCTAAGATTGTATCTTTTTTTTTCTTTTGTAGTTTTATTTTATTTTTATTTTAAAGATGTGGGGTACACTTCAAGGTTAGGTACAAAAGTGGTCATCATACAAGTGAAGTTTGAGCTTCCCATTGGTCCTTACTTCACCTGGTTTGGGATCAGGTACCCTTATTAGTGTTATGTGCCCACCTCTTTCCTCCCTCCTGGCTCATAAGATTGTGTCTTAACAGGCAACACCAAGTTTACCAAGAAAACTATTAGATAAAAGCCTATAAGATATCATTCTGCTAAGCAATTAAAAATTGTGTTGTGGTTGTTGTGTGTCCCATTACATTGCTGCCTGCTCTTAATTTCTCTCACTTTCTGCCACAGACAGGCCCTCCTTGATAGGGTAATCATCTTTTGCCTCCCTACACTGGCTGTCCAATCACAGCAATCCTTGCTTGGACAGCAAAGTGGCTCCACAGATGGGCATGTGACCAAAACAGAACCAATCAGCTCCTTTCTGACAATTGAAATTGATTTTGAGGTTAAAAGAACCTTTTTTATTTGTTCCTTCTGAAATCACAAGCTGTAGGAATGATGCATGATGCAAGCATGGAGTTTCCAGTGGCCATCTTTGCCCCTACACGAAGAGAGCCTACCTGAGAATGAAGTCAATACAGGGAAGAGAAAGAGAAAGAAAGTGGGAGAGAGATCTGGTGAGAGAGGCAGAGGCAGAGAGGACAGAGAGAACTTGGAGAAGGGTAGGAAGAATTGATGAATTAATAAACAAACAGCTTATTGTAAGCTGATACACCATATTTATGAATTGGTTAATACAACATGAAGGGCTGGGAGGCTCTTAGGAGTCCAAGGTGGGAGGATCACTTGAGGCCAGGAGTTCAGGTTCATTTGGGCTTTATTCTCAAGTAGAATCTCCACAAAGGCAACAAAGATGGTCACCAGTAAGTCCAAGACTCCATTCTCTTTAAAATGTACAATCCCTGATGACAAAAAGCATCAATCTTTTCTCCAATATCTATGGTATTTTTAAAAGAGGCTATTCAGGAAAAGTCTGCAAACAATTGCATCCTTGAGTTAAAGCCATACTGGCCTTAAATAAACTTTATAAGCAGTTCTTTATGTAAGTATCAGGACAAATAAAATATTTAGTCTAATAAATTGGGTATTTCTTATAGATGCACACATCTTATAAATAGGTAAATAGGTAGAATGTAGTGACTCAGGCCTGAAATGTAAGCAATTCGGGAGGCTAAGGCAGAAAGATTGCTTGAACTCGGGATTTCAAGACCAGCCTGGGCAATATCACAAGACCTCGTCTCTACAAAAAAAATCAAAACAAAATTAGCCGGGTGTGGTGGCACACACTTGTAGTCCCAGCAATTCAGGAGGCTGAAGCAGAAGGATTGCCTGAACCCAAGATATTGAGTATATGATAAGCTGTGATCATACCAGTACACTCCAGCCTGGGAGACATAGTAAGATCCTGACTCAAATAAACAAACAAATAAATAAATGGCAAATAAAGGGTAAGGGGATTTTATAAAAATTAATAACTGAGAGAAAAGGTGGAGATCACTTTTTTTCTCTCAAACTTAGACTCAAATAGTCCTATTATTTATCAGTAATTTTCTCATTTTGATTTACTCATTACATTTATTTAAATTATTTTACATCATAGAGTTGAATGCAAGAAAATAAACTGAAAAGAAATTCAAGTTGATTATTTTTTCTTCCACAGTAAGACAAGCACTTCTGTTATATGTCTAATTGCTAAAATATTAATGATCTTTTTGTCCCACCTATATACTTGGGTTGTTTTTAGTCAGTGCACTAGGTGGCCTTCACTGGTGCACATCCTATGGAAAGAAAACATGTATTCTCTAAACATAAAATACAATTCCTTTGAGATTCTGTTAATCATTTTCCCTCTCTAATTGAAAAAGTCACTGCATAAATTAGAGTACAAATTTCATTCTTCTAGAAAGAACCTTAAAAGTTGACATTTCTTTGAACACTTGCTTCAGAAATCCTTTTTAAAGTACATTTTCATTTTCTGGCATGGCTTGAATTGAATTCTAAACTTTCTGTTGCTTGTTCTCTAAGCCCCTCTGGTGAATTTAAATAGGCTTCCCTATATATTTAGTACATTCAGGAATTCTTTGTTGCAGTGCCTACTCTGCTTTATTATTAGAGAGCTGCTTCGGAAGTCCAGCAGCCAGTTTGTTTTCTGCCATTAATAAAGAGTCTACTTTTTTTCCCCACTTCTTTGAAGAAGTTGAAAAGGCTCCATGTTGGGTGGAGGGGGGCCAGGAAAAGAGGAAGAAGTGGAGGGAATCGACTGTGGTGTAATCCCCCAACAAAAAATGTTGTCTAGTGTAGAAACCTCCCCAAGGTTTACAAATGCCCAGGCTGGGCTTTTAGTGTGATGTATAACAGGGTAATAACTTAGTCACAGACTCCCGCCCCCCCCAAGGTTAGAAAGCATACTATGAGAAACACATTACATTAAACAATTCTACAAAACCAAACACTGCAATTGGCTGGTGTTTCAACGTCACTTAAATCTCTTCCTGAAGATTTCAGAAGCTGTAAAAACAATCACAATATAAATCTATAATTTCTTACACTTCAGTTATATGTCTAGAAAAAAAATACATAGAAGGATTTCAAAAAAGACCTACCAATTTGGATGTATAAAATACGGATGTTGACTCATTGCCTAGGAAAAGATAATTCAAAGGCAAGGAAAGATGATTCCACAGAATAGTCACTTGGAACTCACAAATCGTCAGGCACCTACCGACAAAGAGGGAGAAACTTTTTAGAAAAAGAAAAATGGTTAAATCTGCTGACAAAAATAATCCAAAACATCCTCAAAAGCCTTATATGGCCAAGACAAAACTAAAAGTTATTATTATTATTTACTTGACCTAAAAGACACAGCTCATGATTTTTAGACTTTTGTTTGTCCAACAATTAATTGGTAAGGTAACAGTCTTAAAAAAACACTACTTGTATCAACAATGAAAACTTTAGTTCACCTTATCAGAATTTTTCACTTTTAAATTGTCCATAAAATATGCATGGAATTAGCTGACTGATTATGTAAGATGAAACTATTTAATCTTAAATTCATTTGATCTCAATTACCTTTAACTTCCACCTGCTCTCAAATTTTCACAAGTAAAATATTACATGTAAGTTAATATTATTGGCTGATAATGTACTTCATCTGATAAAGCAACATTTAACACAGAGAGATGTGGGAAAAAGCAACACTGAATGAAAATTGAAACTAGCTCATTAAAGAAATGGTAAGGATGATTTTATGAAGTTTCAATTTTATACTGTTTTTGCTAAGCCTTTTTAAGAAATGAAGACATACAGAAGAAACAAACATATGTATGTATGCATGTGTATATATCAATTACACAGTGTTTAGTCATTGATAGATAAGAAAACTAAATATGAAGATGACACAGATGTAATGGTACTTAAATTTCTGCATAATAAATATGCATATGCAGAGTTACACTACAAAAGTCTATTTTTCAAGTGTTTACAAATGT
Organism: Tarsius wallacei; assembly: GCA_963574415.1. Classification (NCBI taxonomy): domain Eukaryota; kingdom Metazoa; phylum Chordata; class Mammalia; order Primates; family Tarsiidae; genus Tarsius; species Tarsius wallacei. Next base: position 8,417 of record CAUYQG010155731.1, read on the forward strand.
CCAAGATTTTTTAAAAACTTCTCTATATTAGGAACTTTGTTTCATTTTTCCAAATGCAGTCACGAAGGGATCAGTGGGATTTGAGTGCTAAGTTAAATGTCTAGGAAAAAATTAAACAAAAGAATCCAAGCGATCAAAATGATGCCTGCATTTGCTGCCTTCAAAAATGTAGGCTGCACTGCATGTGTAAATGGCAAGAAAATTTGGGTATCAGCTAACCCTTTCTGTACTGCTTTTCTCAAAACTCATCCAAACATGATAGTTTATAAAACCATTTCCATACTTAAGGTGTATTAGACCAAGCCTAGGCACATGTACCAGCATGCCCATTTGAAGGATTTAAGGAAGACATACCCTTTCTAATTTCATTAATAATTAACTTGTACTATAATTCCCCTGAGATACATATTCCTATTCAAGACATTATTAACGTAACCTAATGCTTAAATGATTTAGGAATATGTCTACACCTCTTCTGTAGCTTCACTGGAATACTAAAGTGTTTAGAACTTTTATACTGAGAAAGATATTGATCTTATGAACCCTGAAATGAAATATAATCGTATTTAGATTTGGCAAAATTCCAGAGTGGCTTACTTGATGGATCCTAAAAGCCTTCAAAAAATGCTATTTTGGAAAATTGATGTTTTCCTTAGAGAGATTAAAAGTTAAAAGCATGAGTATCACAATATTATCAGAGCAATACAAAAGAGACAAAAGAAAAACTAATACCTCATTGGTGTTCGGTAGATGTTTAAGTTGAGTGATGATATTTTTTTAAAAGATGGAACTTGAAGTTCCCAGTAAATTAGCAAACAATATGAGAAATAAAATGAATCAAGCAGGGGTTAGTATATTTATGTAAAACAGTGATTTGCTATTTCAAAATTAATATGTACAAATAAGCTGGTGTCAGAGAGGAGGCGATTCCTCATTTCCACCGCATTGAGCAAGCTCACTTCGGCAGCAGACAGCCCTTAATATATGCGTCTGGCTCAGGCTGGTCTCCTAACCAGGAAGCCATCGAATTGTTAATATCACTGCTTTTCTTTGTATGCAATACACATCATTTTCGTGCTCTTTGTTGTAGATCTCTCCTTTTATTTTAAGCTTAGTATGATCTGATTTTCCAAATCACATCATAAAGCCCAAACAATATCATTCTGTGACAGCTGAGATAGAAATGCAGAAAAAGTGGCATGTGTCTATACACATAGAGTATACAGTAGCTTATGTAAACAAAGTCACTCACTTAAATCTATACACACCTTTATGGAGTAAGAGAAGAGCTTTATCAAAGATGCTCTCACAAAAGACAGTTCCCATATGAAGGTTACATAGAGAAGGCTCAAACAGTGCAAGATTATCAATAAAAAAACATATTTTATATGTTTATGAGGAACATGAGCAAACCTCACTGTATTCCAAACTCAGCTTTGATATATTTATTTTATGAAACAGAAGTTAATATATAGTGTGTTTCATGAATATGATAACAGAAAAAGAAAATTTTACATTTGAAACAGCCTGTGTCTGATATCACTGTAACCAATAAACATCTACCTCTTACATTATTTTGGAAGCAAACTGATGGAACATCTTACACATATTATTTATGATTATGTTATAACAGATGTCACAAAACATTTCCTTGTGTGTGACACTGTTTTATATAACAGGTAGCTTCTGACCCACTGTGTGAACATTGCAATTAACTATAATCAAGTTTCTGTGTCCATATAGATACACATACTTAGATTTCTTTGTACTGAGAAACTTATGACTTTTAAAAATGTTCAATTACAACTAGAATCAGGTTCAAAAGAGTGAAAGATAAATATTACCAAAAATCTTTACTTTTTGAATTACCTGCTTTCATTTGGAGCTTTAATACCTATGTTTATACACACATAAACACACCTCAAATTTCAGAGCTTCTAGATAAATAAAGTAAGTGATATAATAAATAAAGATTCTGAATAGGTATGTGTGAATACATGCTTAAATATACTCTACATGCCTTGTACAGATGAAGCATGTTTATGATATTGTTATATTAATTTGTTAATAAATGTAACTCATAGATGAATTGCATTCTGTGATATTTCAAATCATCAATAATTTAAACAAATTTTTTAAAAGATGAACAAAGACTCCATACAGTATGCTAAAATAGATTCATAAATTTATTTTAACAATGCAGAAGACACAAAATTTATGGTACCCATGTAAGGCAATAGAGTTAAAAGAATAAAGTCACTTTGTTTCTTCTATTATGGAAAGTCTCTCATCTCCATTTTGAATCTTGATATTTGTAATATTATTGTAAAATTTTAAAATAGATATGGTCTATCGGTTCTAGCTTCAAAAAATACATATCTGATGCAGCAATTGGCTATTAAATGCTCAAAATAACACAATAGCTATGGTTGGAATAGTTACCTCTGATTAAACTAAAATTCTTATCAAACATAGTTTTAATGCAGTTCAGATTCAGCTGCTAAAACTAGAGCAGAATGACTTCATAGGTGGCGTCTGCTGTTTTATCTCACCTAGGTCCATGTTATGTACAAAGTAAAATGTAAAAACTAAAAGAACCATATTGTCCAAATTATTGATGACAACTTTCACTCTTGGACTCTTACAACAAGAGAATTGCTATGGCATGCAAGATATTTTGTTTGGGTAAAAGACTTAGGAAAACTCTAGCAATAAATACCAAGTATAAAACAGCATTCTTCTTAAATCAGTTGTTAAATCTAATAGAGGCAGTAAAGAAGATTGTAAATCATGTTATTTCCAGGCCTCAAGCATGATTGTAGCTATATATTACATATTCTAAGCCATAGTTATATGGAGACATGGAGGATTTATTTAAGCAGCTAATGTATGTATTTCAATGCATATGAAAAAAGTTATAAATATAAACAACTCTCTTCATTACCTAAGGAGGTACTTTCTTATCTAGCCACTTAAAAATATAGCAAAAAGAAGCATTTAAAAATACTTATATTTTAATTTTGCTTCTTACACAGATTTCTTATGTCACTTTTGTATGATCTGAATAATATAATACAAATGCTATTTCAGTGCAACTGTGTAATCACTTGAAAGTACAGATTCTGACAATAGTATTTTTTGGGGTGGGTCATGGTGAAAACATTGTTGATTATAAAGAAAAGCATTGTTCTTTTTTTCTAGGCAGAATCTATGTATGTCCTTTTGTTCTGGTGGTAACTGCAGACAATCAATAAGGTCCAAAGCTGCTGGTTCCCCTCCGCCTAGGTCCCAAGAGCCTGACTTGTGATGTTACTAAAATACCTCACAAGTTAGGGTCTCAGGGACTAGGAAAAGTCTGGTTTGATGCGGTAGAATTCTTCTTCCAGGATTAAGGCTAGCTTAGAAATTACAGATGGGTTCAGTTAGACTTTTATCTCTAAATACTAATTAAAACACCGAAGTAGAAATATATATGATATATAAAAGTTAGGATAAGCTGAGTAATCACAACAACCACTTATAGACTAATTCTAGACCTTAAAATGATGAAGAGTATGAGAAACAATGAAAACAATGAACAGTTAAGAGTCATTCCATTAGATCCAAAGAAATAGACCAAAAATGGGTTAAAATCTGCTTGTAGGAGATTTGTACAGCAACAACATAGCCTCTATTACATTAAAGAAGGATTATATGCCACTTAATGGGACCCTAATTGAAAATTTACTTCTCATTACACTTCTATACAGCACAACTATTAAGGTGGGCCCAGGACATATAACACTTTAAATCGGATTTAAATATATAACGCTGCAGTTAAGAACAAAGCAAAAACTTTTCTGCATGTCAAAATTTAATACCTCTGAAGCTTGATTTTTTCTTTGGATCTCCAAACTATTCAGACAGCAAATATTTCCATGCATACTCTGTAGTTATTTGAGCAGTGCCACTTAATAAGCATGTAAGTTAAAATGCTGGCAAGATCATTAAAAAAAATCCTATTTCTTGAGTAATTGCATGATAAAGCTCAAGACTTTTGAAAATACCCAATCTCAATCCTGTATATTCACTGAATTTCCTCCGATCTTTTAGCCTTGTTTGTGGTTCGAGAACAGAATTTGTACTTTAGGAATGATCCAAGGTTTAGTAGCATAGAACGCAGGGTAAAACAATCGGACCAGTCATAACATAAAAGTCCTGGCCACAGAAGTGGAATCTGGTTCTTCTGAAGTGGTTGATCTTAAAAGGGAAAAGAGGAGGAAAAAAAAAGAACGGAAAGAATTAGAATGTTTTCCTGTAGAACAGGTGAATCATCCATTTCCAAGTAAGCTGCAAGGAAAGCTATGCTGAACAAAATATCTGCTTACTGGCCCCCCTCCTCCACCCTGGTACCACACCCCTTTCCGACACCACCCCCACCCCCTGTCCAGCTCTTTACTCTGCCTTGTAAGACTTTAAATATTCTGCTACATGATGTAATGCATCCTTATATAAGATCTCTTTCTGTTTATCATTTGATTTTTCCATACTGAATCACTTATGGCTTAAAATAAATACTTAAAAAACAAAAACCCAAAAGCAAAAAAAAAAAAAAAAAAAAAGGCAGCACTCACAAAAGCAAAAAAAAAAAAAAAAAATTAAAAAAATAAATAAAACAGCCCTTAGATATAGTCCATGCTTCTCCCTAAAACTGAATATGGCTTTACAATTTTTGACCATAGCATTCAACCAATTATTAGAATGAAAAATCTCACCCCTCCATAAATATGACATTAACATAATTATACCACCCCCATCACGGAGACCCATCCTCCTTAGGGAATACATCTGATGCTCCAAAGATGGAAATCAGTCAGATTTTAGCTGCTCTCCAACGTACCTTTGCTTCTCACTGACTGACTGGCTTTTACCCTCCACGCACGCACACGCCACCCCCTCCCCTGGCTAGACCCGGTGCCGAGCGAGCACGCGCGCACAGGCACAGACAGCGAGAGGCGGCGCAGCATCTGATGCTGACTCAGAGCGCTTCTGCGAGCAGGGGTGGCCGCGCTGGTGTTTTCACTGCGCTCATCATTAACATTAACTCACAGTCTAGCATCCACCCTCTCCCAGACCTGCTGGACTGCAGCATTTGCATGACGCTGTCACTCTAGCCTTTGCAGGTCAGATGATGGAAGAAAAAAAAAAAAAAAAAGAATGAAAGAAAGGGGAGAAGGAGAAAAAAAAGCCCAAGACTCTCATGAGAAATGCCTTCATTTCTTCCAGGGGCTCATCTTTCCACCTTTCTACTTCCTCTGTGGCTGTTTCTCAGTTGTTTGACATCTTTCCGGAAGAATATGTCTTGTGCTTCTATGAGCCAGTAGTCAGTTGGTCCTCCCCTCACCTCACACTCCCGATCCCCACCCCTGCTCCCCCCTAATCGATACAACAGATCTCCAAATGCAGTTGTGGATACAGGCTCCGACACAGTCTCATCCTTCAGGCAGCCAGGCTCACACGTGATAGAGAGAGAAATCATGCCAGTGATGCTTTAACGGCCCTAGACTTGATCCTACGCTGTGGTTGAAGGCAGAGCAAAGGAGTCTTTCCACTTCTGTGGGAAGCCTCCAAACAACCCAAGAGACACATGTGTGAGTCCGATCTGTATAGATCAATCATTCCATGTAATCATGAAAAAAAAATCCATGGTTTTACTAAAAGTAATTGCTTAATATTTTTATTAGCTGTGCTCTCATTTCACAGGAATTATAAGACCTGCCAGGATCTGAATCACCAATATGATTTAAACTGTGTCGAAATCCTAAGTTGCTGGAATGAAATCAACCAACAGAATATTAGTATGTTTTAATTGTTTTTAATTTAAGAACTTTTAAAAATAATAACAAATAGCTGTGTGTTGATGAATAGGTAAAAGTCTTTGAGACTGAGACATGCTTGCAGGCTGCAAACATTAACAATTGAATGTATATGTTGAAATAAAATATGGATTCCTGTACATCTGTTGAAACAATCCACTATATGCATTTATTACAAAAGTAAGTGAAACAGTTGGCTGAACACAGCGTGTTTGTGCTACAGTATTTCACAACATAAAAGGCAATATATAGGTATTTACCCAGTTCCTTTGTTCTTCAATTGCTCCTTTTAATGACAGAGTGTGGTGAAGTGCGTACCTTTCCTTTCTACATGAGCAGTATTTCTGAATTACTTGCCAGACAGAGCTAGCTATCAGTGACTCTGCAGCGTACAAAAAAATACATACAAAGGGAAGCGAAGTACGGCAATTCTCAAGCCAACTCTATTGCTGTCTGGTGCTGTGGAAATTTCAGTTTACTCACACAGACAGATCCCAGCATGCAGTGCGGCACTGCAGGATCAACTAAGGTAGCAGATTGGCAACAGATCTGTGGCAACAACATGAAGGACAACCATTTGCAGAGCTTCCAAAGAAAACATCACACAACCCAGAAAGAGAGAGAGGCATCTGTAGTGGGATACTATCTCTAAAATCAGCTCCTACAGGCTCCTGATTTTGAGGGCAAGGAAAAGAAAAAAACCCTTAAACACAAAAAAGCAAAACTAGAAAAAGAAGTGGGCACCAGAAGGAAACATGGAGTTGAATGCATACTATCATGAGACAGAGAAAAGCAGGAAGGAAACAAATAAGAGAGGCAGGAAGAAAAAGAAACACAGAACTGGAAAGAGGGAGGGGAAGAATGAAGAAGGGGAAGAAAGAAACAAGGAGCCAACAATCACTAAGCATCGAAGCAACAATAAACATGAAAATAGATTTCAGAAATCTGAACTGAAGATTTAGGAATAGTGTTCAAGCTTAGAATTTTAATAAAAAACCCAGACAAAAATCGACATGCCCAGCATAGCTTAAAATACTTATTGTCAGTAACAGTGAGATGCCTGCTGACTTCTTCCTGTCCCACATGTATTAAATTGGCCATCTCTTAATCTCTCTGCTCAGACCCAACTTTTAATTTTTTTGTTTTTAGCTCTCCAGCATCTGTGTCCTTTATGTTATTTGTTTTTCTAGACAGTTGCCCACAATACTCTGGATAATCTAATGCCATGACCTCACTATGGCTATCAGACATAAAATGTCGACTATTTTAATAATTGAACATGTGTTTACAGCAACTGCCTACTGGCATCTCAGCTCTGCGGACTCTGCATAAGTACTTCACTCCTAGCTCTGCAAATCAGAAACAACAGATGCAAATACAACTTTTTTTCCTAATCCATATTATCTCTTTATTACATACAGACACACACACGACTTTACAGAAGGCACACAAATATTAACTGAGGAGTTTAGAAAATCAGTAGCAATGAAGATTTGAAGAAAAACAAGAATTATAACTGAATGTCCATGCGTTTAAAATATTTATATTCAGACAGGGGCTAGCCAGTTCCAAGTGCCCAGGCTTCTGTCAGGACTTTCATTTGGGCCAATGGGAGTGCACACTTGATTAAATCAATATTTATTCCAAAGAAGATATTGTAATCAATCAGTTCAATTACCACTGTCATAGATACACATTTAAGGTCTCTTTTAATTCTGTTTATTGTCATCAATGCTAAAACATCCTTAAATCAGAGTTTATACTTCACTATGGCTGCAGTATTTACAAAATAGATTTTTGACACTGTTTTACATTTAATTTAAACCAACCAATGCAAATATGACTTAGTTAGAACAACTATTTTTATAAGTTTTTGAAGATTTATTATGTTAACTTTTTAAAAATAACCAAGATTAATCTGAATGCATATCAAATGATACATTAATTTAAAGGAAACAATAACTACTCTGAAATACTTTAGTACAACTTGCCTTCTACCTCACTGCTAAGGCAGGAATCATTTTTTTCTTATGAAGACCATTTGAAATCAGTGTTATAATGGGGATTATAGTTAAATCAATTGGTGATGTTTGGAGTAAGAAGGATAGAGGACCAAAAAAACAAAAATCACCTGCAGTTCAAACTCTGACTCGAAATTTATGGATGAGCAGAATATATTGTTCATGACTTGCATAATGTTTTCTTTGTTTTAGTTAACCTGTATTGTCCAATAAGTTGTGACCAGTCCATGTAGCTATTTACATTAAAATTGAATAAAAGTGAAAATGTATTTGCTCTGCTGCCCTAGCCATATTTCAAATGTATAGCAGCACATGTGGCTGCTGGCTACCATTTTGGATAACATAGATATAAAACATTTCCAACCTCGTAGAAAGTTGTATATGACAGTGCTGACTTAAATTGTCCTTGTGAAAAATTTTACAGCATAACTGATTATTGGATCCTTTCTAGTTTCCCCTTCTAGTTTCTTTCAAGGGAATGAAACTATATTGATTTATAGGAAGATCTGTAATAAAAATAATGTATTTGAACTCAAGAGCATGGAGAGAGAGAGAGAGAGAGAGAGAGAGTGTGTGTGTGTGTGTGTGTGGGTGTGTGTGTGTTTACTAAAAGTTTGAGAATTTATAACATTACTTAAGGGAAAGGGCCACATAAACACTAACTTTAAAATGGTTGATAACAGAATCATCAGAAGACACAAAAAACTACTTAAGCTAAAATCTCCAAATAAATCTGAGGTGTTTATTTGTCTAACTTTTCCAGAAATGAGAGTCATGCTCTTTTTAAGGCCAAACAACACATATTACATATTTCTGTTTTCAATAAAGAAGGGATGTAAGTGTGAGTAGCAGAAATCCAGATAAAATAAAAACTTTAAAAAATCTTATTCATATGAGGAAGAACCAGCAGTTCAGAACAAACACAGCAATGGTTAGCCATTTTCTATTTAAGAGAAAAAGAGAGAGAATCAAACAGCAAAGGAAAGAAGAATCAGATGTCAATGAACTGGAATGATCTGGTTGGGAATTTTCTATGAAATTCACTGGAAAAAAACATAGAAGAGATGAGTGAGTGTGTGTGTCTGTGTACCTTAATAAGATAATTTTTCATTACAAATCATATTAGGAAACAAATTATTATAAGTAAAATTAAAATAAAGCAAAATATATGTGTTATCACTTTTAAAATATCATGATGAAGGTTATAGTTGGTTCTTAACCAGGAAAAAACCTGGCCTATATTTTCTTTTAGAATTTTAGCATTTAGATTAGAGAATGATTCCGTTTTTAACTCAGACAATTTATGGCGGACTATAAAAGGTTTATTTGTCAACCTGAAATTACCCTTTTTCTATCTTTTTGATATATAAGTGATGGACACCACAGCTAACATGGCAAAGGAATCTTCCTTTTAAAATGATCCTGGCACGTGAAATCCAATGTTCATTCTTGTATTAGTGATACCCCCCCAAAAATGACTATAACTCACTGCATCAATCTCTCTTTTTCTCCCACTCCCCTCCTCTGTTTTCTTTCTTCCCCCTCCACCCTCTTCTGCTCTTTGGAAGTGTGTGACTCACTCCCCTGTCCAGTCTGTCATCAATATTCACATTCAAAGTACATCAGAAAGATGAGCCTGAGACAGGGGATCAGAGGAAGAACATGAACTTGAGGGTGGTCTTGAGGGAAAAGTGATGTATACTTTGCTGTTCAGCCCCTCACAGGAACAAATGGGTCTTCAGGAGACTAGTGGGGTGTTTATTTTTTAGGAGTATGGTAATGAAGGACAATTTGGAGACCACAAAAAATTGTGCCATGTCAAATTATGGAAGATTATTTTTCAACAGTTCACAGGATTGTAGATACTAATAATAAGTAAATGCTTCTCTGTGTTGATGTGCTTCCTAACAGGTGACAGAGAAAGAATTAGTCTTGGCTTCTTAAGAAATGACATAGGACTTTAAATCATATCAAATGACTGAAGAATTACTGTTATATTTACAGTCTGAATATTATGGCACAGGGTCAATAACAATTTATGTGTTAAATAACATAACTATAGAAAAATACTACTTTTCTTGTGGTACACTATATACAATACTTAGAAAAAAGGACTAATCTAAGACTGAAGAAAACAAACTCCAGCACCAGTTCTGTGATTAATAAAGTTTGTGATCTTGGATAAGTCATTTAACTCTTGAAACGTTAGTTCTCTTATCTTCAAAAGTAAGCCGCAAAACTAGGTTATCACCAGAGCCTAATGCAGCTCTTAAATCTTGTGCAATGGAGGAGGAGTAAAACTGGAAACATATGTTGATCATTACTACACACTATTTAGAGATTTGTCTACATAATTATTTCATTTAATTCTCACAATAAATGTCCAGTGGCATTTATCCCCAGAAAGACTAATAATATATCCTCTTCCCATGTTCCTATGACAGCTTGCCTAATAACTGAATTTCAAAGAGTATCATCTCATATTAGGTGAAGAATATGGCAATATCAAAATGTTATGTTTGGGTTTTTATACAGATTGCCATTTTTACATTTAAATTGTTGTTTATTTAAAACAGTATATAACACATTTTAATTTTAGAACTTGGGAGGTAGTATTTCCTAAAATTTAAAACGTGTATATACAGTTATGGTATAGGCACTGTGAACAACTCATAATTTCCTTGGATATCTATCTGCCAAAAATTAACTTACATGAATTGAAAAAAAATTAAGGTTTATTGGTCAAATAGACATATTTGAGCTTGAATGATGAGTTTAAAATATGCCAGGACAAAGTATCTCACTTTATAAAACCTCCTTAAGTGAATTTCTGAAATTTTGAATGAAAAGAAAATTAGAAAACCTGGTGAACCACAAGTTAAAAAAACTCTATCAATTCTCAAAAACTTAAAAACATCTTTTTTGTTGTTTTGGAAAATACTCCTTTTAATGTGCTGCTTAAAAGAAGGGTAATAAGACTATTACTGGATAGTTATTATTCTGATCGTACATAATCGATCATATTTGTTATAGACGTTTAGAGTTTTCTTCAATGTGAAAAAACATGCCGACTTTGTAAGTTTTTTTCTATAAAGAAAAAAATAATTATTTACTGATCATGACAGGTAGAAATGGAGCATGAAAGACAGCAAATTATTTTAAATAAAGACATATTCTCTTTTTATAGACTTTTTCTTTCCTCATCTTTTCTTACTAAAGTAATTACAAAGGTTCTTTTGAAGACTGAATTTCATTTTATCTCACGCTAAGTGATAGAAATTGTTCCCTAATACATTTTAGAGGTATAGGTACTATGGGATAAGTTTAACTCTTTTTTTTTAAGTATTCATTTATGAAGAATGTCACTGCAAAATATTCTCAAACTCTACTACTCATGTTTTCAATCTAAGTTGAAGAAGCTTTCATTACATGGAGTTGTGGAAAAGCCTTCTAAGCATTATAAACATTATTTAAATATTTCTGAACAATAGAGGTTCAAGTGTATTCTGCATTTTCATGCTTTGTTCCTATCTTTTCCAATCAATTGCATTGATTTTGCTAAGGGTTAGAAGGTATACTTTTGTTGATCAAGGAAATTGCCTGACACAGCAAAACGGTCCACAGATCAATCTTCTCGTATACATTATTGTTATTTATTCTGCATCACTGGATTTAATGATATATATATCTCAGTTTAAGAAAGAAAATGGGTAAGGAATAGTTTATTTTCTTGGAAAATATAACACATTCCTTGGCTTTGTCCACACTGAACTGCTACTGAACTTAGAGGACCTTGTGACACCTAGTCAAGTGCTTGGCCTCAGTTTCAAGTTCACTGAAGATTTCAGTGCCTTTTAGGAGTTTACAAAGTATTAAAACAAACTTCCAAAAAGTGTTGAATTCATATAGAAAATCAGTGTTTGAGAAAATAATTATGAAGTCATATTGTTGTAGCTATCTCTTCCAGAGCCATCACTCATTTTTTTTTTTAATGCTTGAGTAGAACTGGGTGAGTTATAAACAATACATTGCTTTTGACAGCTTATAACTTGAAGAAACTGAATGATCCAACTTAAGTAAACTTCAAAATATAATGCAAAAGAACAAACAAACAAACAGAACACTCACACATGATTATATATTAGTCTCCTTGGGAAGTTATTTTGTAAGACACTGTATACTAAAGCTCCAAGGGTTACTAGCACTCTGACTTTTACTAACCTGAAAAGCTCCATACTATTTAACATTTCTCTAAACTTTCTCTATAAAACTTTCATAGATAACAAAGATGATATTGACAAATTGAAAACCCTCATAGCCTAAGTGGCCCACAGGCATGTTAATTTTTTACAGTAAATCTTGATTATATTTCTTTATGTGGTAATTTAATTAATTTATTTTCTTTTATGGGTCACTAGCCATAGCTCACTCAGGAACAGGGTTAAATTAGAATTTATGTTCAGATACTTTGCTGTTAAAAAGATTTGAGTTTAAGAGAAAACTTATTCCCATTTCCGTGCCTTACAAAGACATGTTTTAAAGTACACATTAAACAAAAGAAAACTGCTTTTCAATTACTAAATGCAGTGCTCAGTAGGACAGAAAACGTACTGCTTCTCTTAAATGCTAGACGTTTAAAACATTTGCTGGTTGACAGCATTATAAAAAAAATACAGTTTCTTTAGTAAAGAATTAAAGCTGAATATGCGCATTTCTTAGAAGCATTGAATAAGTCTATTTGTCCAGCTTACTTTGCAAAGACTGCGTAGAAAACAGCACCATAAACACTTTCAGTCCCCACACAAGGGCTAAACAAAGAGTCCTCTTTCTAGCCATCTAATCGGGTAATTTATTTTTTCAACCATCACATAAATCGAAACACAGCTGTAACCAATGACTTGCAGATCCAGTTCCCAGCCAGCTGGAATCAGTTCTGCTGAAACAGCAAGATTTTTACATTGTTCACTTCTGTACATCTGGAGAAATCATCGAGGTTCAAAGGTGACCAGAAAAGCTCTTTAAATAAATTCAACCGACAGGGAAGATTTGCCTAAGGATCTACAAACTCTACATTCACTACAAAACGTTCATGTCATGAAATTAATGCTTATAAAGGCTATTTGCATCCTCGTCAATATAGACTTTATGAGTTGCTAATTGAATTAAGCACTTAAATGCCCATTTCTTTCAAGCAACTTGCTTAGGTTTCTTCAAAACTTTTTTCCTAGGAGTTGTTGCTATTTAAAGACGGTTATCTTAAAACATTATGCTATCTGCAGGAACGTCAATCATAGAACCAGTAACAAAACCAGATACTAGAAATGTACCTACTCATATCTCAAGTTTAATCATGTTTAGTTCATATAATCCTCTGTTTAGATAAAATGAATAAGAAATGCTATCCGAAAGAAAGCAGGGCTGGAATACCTCCATCACGCTAGCAGGCAAATCCCTCAAGGAGCCAGAGTCCTGGGAGAAACAAATGAGGATTAGGAATGTCCCCTATGCAGTTTTGCAGGGAGGTGATTCTGGCACAGGGAGAGAAAACTAAGAGGAGCACCACTTTTGCTGTACCTTAGAAGCATATAACCGCACATAGGGCAAAAACTAAGACTCTCTAAAGCAAACACACAAAAAAACACAAAGCAGTCAATTCTTGATGTAAAGAGCTATCATAGAAGTTGGATAAACTTAAAGTAAATTAAAATCCAGAAGAGTAAATGTATCCTTGGCATTTAGATTCCACACAATATATCAATTCCAATGCATAATTTTCTTCACAAAAGCCATCAAAAAGATATTCATCTTAGGAAAATGAATATATGTCTGGCAAACTGCTCAAGTCAGTTTTTAAGGTGATAACCAAAAAACAATATAAAAACAAATCACAAATATACTTTACTTTTCCTTCTTTAGTTAAATCAACATACAAAGAAACAAGTTGTTTTTGTTATTTAATTACATTTTTCAAAAGTGTGGCCATTTCAATTGTATTGGATCAATAATCAGCAACTTCCTTGGGAATTATAGCTCGGAATAAGAAGAGTGGAACAATAAATAATGGTAAAATATACTTTTCAGTTTATACCGAATGACAGATGGCGATCACATAGTGAGCAGCAATTCTCAATTAGATATTAAATTCACATAAAGGTGTTTAAGTCCATGCACTTGTTAAACGTGACTGACTTTTATGCGCCAACCACTGTGTACATTGGATACGGAAACATGGTCTGGAGCAGTTAGAAATGTTAATAAAGTATTCAGTTTGGTGAGACTCATCTTTAAGAATTCCACCTAAACCATAAGGCAAGAGATTGGCATTCCTGTCCACCACTGGTTATGAATTCACTATGGGTTTAGAAGAAGCACATCAACTCTCTAGAGCCCTATAGAATGAGGATCTCATGTTGTTTCCAGCTGCAATGTCTGCATTTTTGCAAATAATTTAAACAATCCCAGTGTGTCTCTTCTTATAATATTACTCCTAAAATGTAAAATCACAGAGTTTGTTCCCTAAAAATTTTTTATCACTTTGAGGGCGAACACCGTTTTGAAAAAGTAAAGAGTTGATGTAATCCAAGCACTTTCAGAGACTAAGGCAGGAGAATCACTAAGGTCAGGAATTTGGGACCACCTTAGGCAAAAAAACAAGATCCCAACTCCACAAAAATAGAAAAATTGGCTTGGCATGGTGGCATACACCTGTAGTCCTAACTATTAGGGAGATGGAGGCAGGAGGATAACTTTACCCCAGGAGTTTGAGGCTGCAGTGAGCTGTGATTGTGCCACTGCATTCCAGTCTGGGTGACAGAGTAAGACTCTATCTCAAAAAAACCCAAAACAAAACAAAGCAAAAGCACTCTCCGTTTTAGAATATGAACCAAGGAATTCAGAAATACCCAGAATGTACTAGCTAATATTCTTGATGAATAGAAGAAAAGTTAAGTTTATATTTTAGAAATTTTGTCCATAGTTCAATTTTATGAATATATCATTTAAAATTAAGCAATTATTGCTTTAAAATAGGACTAGAGTAGGCAGCTTCCACACTCTGTTCTCTATTAAAATTTAATTATTCTTTTTTTTTTTTTTTTGAGTTGGAGTCTCACTCTGTCACCCAGACTGGAGTGCAGTGGCCGCTCCCGGCCACCGCAGCCTCGACCTGCTGGGCTCCGGCAATCCTTCCGCCTCAGCCTTCAAAGTAGCTGGAACTACAGGCGCGCGCTACCACGCCCGGCTAATTTTTTGATTTATTGTAGAGATGAGGTCTCGCTTGTCCAGGCGGGTCTCGAATTAGGCAATCCACTCACCTCAGCCTCCCAAAGCGCGGGATTACAGGCTGAGCCACCGAGCCCGGCTTAATTATTCTTCATAAGTAAATTCACATGACTGAATTTTCAGTTTATAAACATTTTAATTATTTTAATTCACATGTATCCCAAAATCCTGTGGTCCTGTGATATCTATATAGTTATTAAAATATGCAATATTTCTAAAGCATATATCACATGACATGTTTAGATAGAAACACATTCATGTAAATTAACATTTATTATATTTGTATGAGTAAAAAATCCAAGAATTTTTATAATCTTGCTAGAATGTAACCTGTACCAATAGCAGTAAAAATGGTCACACAAATACTTCTTCTTGAAGAACCCAAACAAACATAAAATGATTGCCCATGACAATTTCAACAGAAAGAAAAAAAGGGGGCAGTGGATTGTTATTTAAAAAAAAAATGTGTCTTGGATGTTTTCCCAATTGATAATATTTTATAATATGCCCAGCTAATAGCTACATTTCACAAGTTAGTTAGTTCCTTACTTAAAGTTATTATCAAAGTTTAATTGAAAATTTTTACTTTATTTTCTCATAATTTCTTTGGTTTTTAAGTTATAAAATAAACACTTAATGTGTCATTCGTGCAACACATGCTATGAAAACTTTATAGAAAAATGCTGTCTGTTTGTCATCATCAGCTTACTAAACACTAAAAATATGTGCCAGGCTTTATTCTCCTGTGAGAAGTAAGAATCCATTTCTCATCTAGTTTTGAGTTGGTAGACTGAGGAAGAAAAGTCTAAAATAAGCAAATAGCCCACATCTATTTGTGAACATACTTTGTTATTTAATCCATTGATATTAGCTTGACTCTTTTTAAGTACTAAAAAACGGCATTTCATTAATATTGCAAATCCTTTGTTACTCATATTATATACAAACTATTGTGATAATGATAGTTTTATTGTCTTATAGCTAAGTGTTGAGTCAAAATTTTAAAGTATGTATTTGAATACAGTTACCATTAAACTACTCCTAGAGAATGACATTTGATGGTTATTTAGTAAAGGCTTTTAAATCTTCATATTTGCTTCGTAAGACAGCATTTATTTATATTAATTATTTGTTTACATGCATATTTCATTTGTAATAGCAAACAAGTAAGTATTCATGGTAAATGGTAGATTTTTAGTTATTTAAAAGTAGTTTGGAGACCAGGTGCCTGTAATCCCAGAGCTTTGGGAGGTCTAGGCAGGAGGATCATTTGAGGCCGGGAGTCCAAGACCAGCTTGGACAACAAAGCAAGACCTCACAGCTACCAAAAAAAAAAAAAAATTTAATGAGCTGGGTGTGGTGGTGCACACTTATAGAACTAGCTACACAGGAGGTAGGGACAAAAGGATTGCTTGAGTTTGGGAGTACAGTGAGCCACGATCTAGTCATATACTCCAGCCTGAGTGACTGAATGAGACCCTGTCTCTAAAAAAGTAATAATAATAAGTAGCTTGGAATTTGGCAAGGTAGAAAGTAATAAAAATACCTGTTTAGATAAGGGTGAGAAATCCAGTTTTGTTGGATAAAGGTGAACATGAGAAAAATGTTGGAATGTGGAGTTGGAGAAGCAATGTGGGGTAAAATGAGAAAGGAGCATAGACCAGATAAGATTCTTTACATTTCTTCTAGAACCTTCCAAACCAAATGATACTTCCAGGCTGGGACTGTATGTGAACTAATTTGTCTCTTTTTTATCTAAAGAAAAATATGTAATATTTAAACAATTTCTCTGTTTCTGAGGAAAGAGAATTATAAATGGCTTGCAAAATTATAAGTATTTTGGCTTGCAAAATACTGGTGGATTGTTTAAGTTTATCATTGCTTATGAGCAGGAGTAAAGACTGTTCAACACCTACTCTGACCTTGATAGTTTAAAATTTTGATGAGTTTTCTTTGCCAAACGCTGGCAAGTCCAGTCACTTTTTTTTTTAAATTGAGTTGAGTTCTGGTAGTATTCATTCAATATAAAATGCCAAATGAAAGTAATCAGAATATTTTAAATTCTTAAGATTATGGTCAGGCATTCTGAATGTTTGACTGGATTATCAAATGCATTGACACCTTCTCAGAAAGTGACTATTATTTGCCATTTTTGAATGTTTTATACATATATGTGCACATATGTCTCTCTGAGAGGAGAGCTAGAGAAAGACAGTTTTATAGTTTAAATGATTGTTCCAGTTACAGACTAATTTTCTATAAAATGAATATAGGTCTGTAAAAATAAGAGAAAATCAGTAATCTACAAGAATGCCTTTTCTTGTCTTTGGAAGCCTAATTAATATAACTTATCAATGGGTAAAATTTTTCTAGACCAGGCTGTTAAAAACATTTGATTTCAATTAGACTAAAATTTGAAAACATTTCAAGATCCACTACCATTCATATTTGGGTTAAGATTTAGCTTTTACTTTCTCTCAATCTCATCACCCTTGTATTTAATCAGTTTTAAAGATCTATAATTTCTTCCTTTCCAAAGATAGAATTATAAGATATTATGTTTGAAATCTCGAGCCAATTTTATTTTCAGAGGACCTACAAGTCTTCCGAATCTGCCATGTCAATCAGTGCACTTATTTGCCCTCTCTAGAAGTAGTAAACATTTCCCAAAATGTAACAGATACTATTGTAAGCAAGCCAGGATAAGGCTGTACATTACCTAGTAGACGATGTCCATAAAGTAGCCTAGACTAAAAGAAAATTGTACCCATAAGTCTTCTATCTGTACAATAGATTAACACGAAGAAGGGGGAAGTGATTTTGTGTCAAGCATCTTAAGATTTTTGGCCTTTTAAAAACCAGCTTGATGTCAACGAAAATTCAATATGTAAAAATTAGAAAAAAAATCATACTCACATGGGCACTTCAAATGGCACATGTGTGTGAAAAAGAGTTATATTAAGTTATTGCCAGAGCTTTCTGTCATTCTTGGATCTAATTTGACGTATATTTTGTAAATATCCACTGTGTACAAATGATCAAGTTGCTAAACCGATTACTAAAACAAGGGAAGAAACAGAAAGCTTAATATGTGGTTGAAGAGTCAGACACAGGCAAAATCCTATCTATGGAAAATGTAAAACACTCTATCATGTACAAAGTGCTGTGAGAACACAAGAAAGAGAAACAATGAACAGTGAGTGCTTTACAGAGGACTTCCAGCAGACAACTCTACCAGAGGCAAACCTTGAAGTATGAGGACTGTTTAGCAGGAACAACTGGAGGAGGGAGGAAAGACTTCTAGCCTATGAGCAGGAGAAAGGCTCACAGTGGGCATTCATGCAATCTGGGGAAGAAAACCAGGCTGGAGTAACAAAAATGATGGCTTATACAAGAAATGTTATTAGAAAAGATGGCCAGTCAGTTGGATTGGGTCTTGGTTATAAAGAATGTTTAATGTTTAGTTTACCAACTAAAATATTTTTGTGTAAAAGTTTGAGATTAATGTAAGACTCGCAATGACTATGCTAACAATCACTATGCATTCAATACCTGATCCCTACCTAGATCAGTGCTAGTATATATAATGCCATTTTATTATCAAAATGATCCCATTGAGTAACTAGTATAATTATTAGCAATTTATGGACAAGGAATCTGAGCTTCAAAGAAGTTAAGTAATGTATCCAATGTAAAACACAGTAAATGGCAGGTATTGGATCATGGCCTATCAGATTCCAAAGTTCATTCCTTTCTTAAGTGTTTTGCCAGACCACCTCTCCTAATTAACTTGATCCCTCTGCAAGCACACTGTTGAATGTAGATCTCACTACATAACAGTTAAGTAGTCTATCAGGGACGATGCTAAAAGTGCCTCTAAGAGGGCATAGAGATTCTAGAAGTCCCTTTGTGTTTGGAACATTCTGGAAGTGACAGAGGACTCAAATATCAGTTTGTCTGAGTCCAAAGCTCAAATATGTTCTTTCCTTCATCACATGTTACTATTTGTCTAATCAATAGTTTAAATAGGCTGGGCACAGTGGCTCATGTCTATAATCCCAGCACTTTGGGTGGCAAAGGCAAGAGGATTGCCTGAGCTCAAGGGTTCAAGGCCAGTCTGGGCAGCTAGGGTGAGAACTTGTCTTTACAACTACAAACAAACAAAAAAGTTTAAGTAGATGTATAATATTTCATCTTAGGAATGTACCATCATTTGCTAAACCATTTCCCGAATATTAAGACTATCTAGGGCTCCAAATTTGGAATTATAATGTACAGTGTTAAATTGAATACTATTCTCTATGTGTCTTGTTCCACTATGGAAATTTTCTCCTTTGTATAACATAGAAAAAGTGATTTTAAATGATTTTAAAAAGCTGAATAACTCTGGCATAACTGAGTAACTGACATCCAAAGATATTTTCCATTTTTATTTGAATGTTATAATGCATCAAGCATAGAGCCATAATATCTCATGAATTCATTAAAGCCTTTGCTTGGAAGTTTCACTCATTCATTGTTTTTTCCCATTGGTTCATTACTCAACATTTTGTTATTCATCTATTTCTCATCAGACTATGCATAATATGACTGAAAATTCAGCTAAAGATCACTCTTTTCTTTATCTGGTAAACCTGTGTGAGTAACCATTGCCTCCTTTAACGCTCAAAGGACTTATTAACAAAATATTCTATCATGTTCCATGTGGCAGTCTCAAGTTTCATGATGTAGTAGAGCATTTACCAATATACCATTATATCTGTTCCAGAGGAATAAGGTCCAAGCTTTATACCACCTCTTTCAAGAAGGTTTTATTTTTATCAAAATAAAAATCTATTAGTTTGGAGGACTCTATTTGCATTTCGGTTTCATTTCACATTTCTCACTTTTTGAAAATAAGAACTTAAGCTACAGAAAAGTAAGTATAAGAGTATTATAGAACATGTATTTTTCAGAGGTCTGAGTTAAATTTGAAAGCACATAGCACTTCTAATTTGAGAATTTAATACACAGAAGAGAAGAAGATGAAAGAAAACCAAACGTAGAAACTTGAGTTCTGATTTCATCTCTGCCATGCTCATTGGGCAACTGCAGACAGGATACTTAACACTTTGAGGTTTGGGTTTCATCTTTGAAAAAGCATTACACTACCACAGTGGAATGGAATGTCAATTTTGCAACTTTAAACCCAATGAAAACAAAAAAATGCCATATAAATGTTAAATAACATTTCCATGTAACAGATTGATTTGGGGTTATTTTACCTGCTACTTTTAAAGAAAGGTTTGTTCAACGGGAGGAAAAAAATCCCAATTCATTCCTATTTCTTAAGCTTGGCTTTATGCACCTGAAATGCGGTGATGGGGTAGCTGATTTTTGAAAATGTAGAGCAAAGCAAAGAGATAAGGCTAAAGTCTTACTGTACATAAGGTCCAGTGTGGCAAAAAGAAATAGAGGCTAGTTTTCAAGATCTGAAGGCACTTTTATTTTGAATTGAAGAAGCAGATAAATAGAATTTCCAAACTATGACAAGACCATCTCAAGTTACATACTCCTTCCAAAAAAGTTCTAGATTTAAAAAACAATAAAAAGTATGAAAGAGTTTGGATTCTTTTGAAAAGGCAAACTTGTAATCATTTTTAAAATAACTACTTGCATGTAGACCCTAAAAAGTATGTCTACTTATGGGAAGGAGGAGGAGGTAAGTGAACAAGTCAGGGAAATGTCATATTTACGGATCCTTTAGTTGGCTTCCTCCAGGCACCATGATGTTTTTGTACTGAGTAGCAGCAGTGGTACTGCTTAAATAAGAAGCGGACTTCCTCACTAAAGCAGGAACAGATCCATTGAGTGCATTCTCAAAAACCCCAACTAGTTTTAAAGGAAGTTGACTTATGAAAGTAGTAATTTATCCAAACCTCAGATATCCAAATACTACAACTGTAAACTGAGAGGACTGCCCACATGCCTTGGGTAACTTTTATATCTTCTCTTTTTTATTTATTATTTAGAAATCTTTAATAAATAGTGTGAGGGAATAGAAGGCATATTTCTATTTCTAACTACCCTTTTTCGGGCAACTCTGAGGGTATTTGGAAATCTTTTTTATCAATGTTCTAGACAATATTACAAAATAGACCTCTGCTAACTAAAAGAAAACCTCAAATATGTATGTGACATTGTTTAGAAGTGAAAGTATTTTTGTAAGGCTTATTTCTTGAAGAGAAGGAAAACATGTTGGGTATTGTATGAATTAGAAGCATACATTACAACAACAAAGGAACAACAGCAATAGAACAAAGTAGAGCTTGTTTAATAAAAAATGCTTATTCATTCATTTACTCTTTACAGTCAAAACCCTTTTCACAACATGGCTATCTTGAACAAATCGTAGAGGTGGCATTTCCAAACAAATAAGTAATATCTAACTTCCTAATTCTCAGGATGGTTACCTAAACTGTGTCTACCATTCATTAGAACTCAGGCAGAGTTTTTACATACTTCAAACATGTCAGGAATTGTGTGTTCCTTTATTCAGAATGGTTTGCCTTGAAAAACACTGAGTTAAGAATTTAAAGAAACTAAATTTTCTTAGAGATTTAGTCCAAAATGTGTTAGATACTATTTTTAAAAACATGAAGACGAGAAAGAAAAGTCACAGTCTGTTCTTGAGAATAACAATGGAACATAATAACAATTTGAAAAGATGAAATTCCTAAGGGCTTCAGAACTTAACAACATATAAAGTTCAACCATATTTCTATCACATTCCTCACTCTCCTTTTTCACCATATTGTATCCTCTTCCATTTAGGATTTACCGGACAACCTTCATATCACTCATTACTTATCCACTGAGCAGATGCGTGGAGATAATGTGAAAACCATGCCGTCTGGTCTGCATTTCCAATCACTTAACACAGTCATGGGATAACAGAAATCCTACTACACTTGACCAGCTCATTGTACCTCCATTTCATTCAAGATGTTTTTTTTGCTGCCATTCCTGTAATTTCCATTGGCTTTCAACCAAACTTTTAAATGATTTGTTCATCAGACCTGGTGATTTTCTGACTGCCTTTTTTTCCCTCAGACTTCAGAGACTGCTTCAGAAGACACCTTATTCATTTTACCCAGTTGTCTTCATTTGAAGTTTAGATGATAGTAGTTTGGCTGGTGTTTTGTTTACATATGCTGATCTATTTAGTATAGCAACATTTAAAAATATGCTAGGTCTTGTTTTCAAGCAATAATGCACTTTCACTTCTTTCTCCTTATACATACAAAATTCATTGTACTTGTAGATTTTCTCGTTTTTACAGGAGCAGAGAAAACCTTTAAGTCCTCCCCAAGAGAAGCAAAAGAATGCTCCAAGGAATGATAACTTGAATAAAAAAGAACCAGTTAAAGAATTGAGTTTTGCCGGGCTAAGTGGCTCAGCGGCTCAGCCTGTAATCCCAGCATTTTGGGAGGCCGAGGCGATTGGATTGCCTGAGCCTGTGGGTTCAAGATCTGCCCGGGCAGCTTGGTGAGACCTCATCTCTATAATACATCAAAAATTAGCCAGGTGTGGTAGCATGCACCTGTAGTTCCAGCTACTTGGAAGGCTGAGGAGGAAGGATCGCCGGAGCAGGTCGAGGCTGCGGTGGCCGGGAGCGTGCCACTGCACTCCAGTCTGGGTGACAGAGTGAGCCTCCAACTCAAAAAAAAAAAAAAAGAATTGAGTTTCATAAAGGTAATAAAAAATTGGAATTTTAGGTCCCATAAACCATAACATGAAAAAAATTCATATACTTTGAGGTCAGCTAATGGGAAAACATGACTTAGTTCTAGATTAAGAGCACAGAGCAAGAAAATGATTGCCTCCTAACCTTGCCTGGAATCGGTAATTCATTGTTTAAAAAAATTATTAGAAAAGGACTTAATGGTTTTAAAAGGACATAATTTGTATATGATTTAAGTAATGTGTAGATCTATGGAAAACAAATATAACAAAACTAATATTATAAGATTCTCTCTTCCTGTTGGGAATAAGTGGGAAAAAAGGCTGGCAGAGATGAAAAATATACACATCAAGAGGAAGGCCAGCTACTCACAGTTCTAAAAGCATTATTCTAGCTATGCTGGTATGACCTGTGGACTCCACAAACGTCTAAGAGCCATTACTTGATGTGGACTCATTGACTAGTTTATCAGCCAAGTACATCTCTTTTTTTCCTGCATTCGGCTGAACCGATCTCTGTTAATACCAGGCAAAAGACAACTCAGAAAGGGTGGAATATGTTTAATTAGAATAAGTAGTGTGGGTAAAACAAAATAGAGCTTAAAACATAAGCTTTAAAAAAACGATTTGAACGCCAGTATTCTAAGTAGGTCTATAAAATTGAATTTTTTTTTTTTTTTGAGTTGGAGTCCCACTCGATCGCCCAGACGAGTGCAGTGGCCGCTCCCGGCCACCGCAGCCTCGACCCGCTGGGCTCCAGCGATCCTTCCGCCTCAGCCTTCCAAGTGGCCGGAACTACAGGCACGCGCTACCACGCCCGGCTAATTTTTTTGATTTATTGTAGAGATGAGGTTTCGCCTGCCCAGGCGGGTCTCGAACCCGCGGGCTCAGGCAATCCACTCACCTCAGCCTCCCAAGGCGCGGGATTA
>CAUYQG010155742.1:0-11476 GCA_963574415.1 Tarsius wallacei
TAAAATCAGGCAACAAAAATGCATGGACATAGATTATTTTCAACTGTTGATCCACGTTGGAAAAATGATAACTTCAAAGTTTAGAATTTTGCTTTATTGAATTATTGTTATGTTATTATTATTTAACTGTATAATTTAGAAATTAGCTGGACAAATGTTAGTTTGATAGAACACATTTCATTCAACACTCTCACACTCTTCAAGCATAACACAGTCTCTCTCTCTCTCACTCTCTCTCTCTCTCACACACACACACACACACACACACAGAAAAATAAAATAAATGATGGGCAAAATATATTGTATGTTCAATGGATGTGAGATTACCCAGACTGAAAGAAAATGCATTATTAGAAACTTCTTTTCTGTAATAAATGGTCAATAAAGATAAGTCTAAGTAGACTCTTCCTGGAAGCTGCATTTGGATCCAAGAGACAGAATCCTGAGTCATTAAGTGCATTACAGAATTAAAGTTGCCATAGCAAGTATCAGATGATCACTAGATTTCAATCCATTAAAAGAATGCATTTGTAACCCACAAATAAAAAAATGAGTATATTACTGAATGTATTATGTAGCTTATGTTAGTAATACATGTACAGCAATAAATTTTACAGTCACTGTATATTATATATTTATATATACTTTGTTTAAAGTTGAATGTCTAATCTGAGACATTACAATTACAAATATGTGTTATTACTCTTATAAGAATTACTTAAGAACATTGGAATAGTTTACTTATAAATTCTCTATACTTTTATTGTTAAATATTTGAAGTGATTAACATAATCAAATAAATCAAATTTTTGATTGTAGATTGAAGTCCAAATGAATTTGTTTAATTGAATATATAAGTAGATGTAAATGTTTAGGAATAGTTTAATCTCTCAAATGTATAAGTTCATTGAACATGAATTGAAACCAAGCAAAATAACTAATATTATCTTATATTCATAGTTAATTATTAGATGAAATAACTTTTAAGCCTCATGAGAAACTAAAATTTAACACAATAAATACAATAATTGAAACATTCATTATAGGAAAGTAATTGAATCTATTTTTTTGTGTGTAAAAATGACCCCCTCAGACACTAAAAATAAGACCAGTAGATTTTAGTTAAATATCTCACTGTATGCTATAATATATTCTTTTTTTTCACCTTTCAATTTTTTTATTTTAAAATTGTGGGGTACAATTCAGGGTTAGGTATACAAATATTCATTCTTCAGGTACCCTGGTTGATGAGATGTGCCCCCCTTCCCCAGGCAGTTCTCACCACTGCCAATCCCACCTCCTGGCCCCCTCCAACCCCCCACAGTTTCCTACTACTGTCAATCCTTTTCTTATGGCATTTTGATAGTTGTTCAAGGTTCACTTATGAGTGGGAACATGTAATTTTTTTTTGATTTATTGTAGAGATGAGGTTTTGCCAAGTTGCCCAGGCGGGTCGGGAACCCGCGGGCTCAGGCAATCCACTCACCTCAGCCTCCCAAGGTGCGGGATTACAGGCTGAGCCACTGAGCCCGGCTGAGAAGACTTTTATTTATTTATTTTTTTGAGTTGGGGTCTCACTCTGTGGCCCAGGCTGGAGTACAGTGGCACAACCACAGCTCACTGCAACCTTAGCCTCCTCTGGAGATCTTTCTACCTCAGCCTCCTGCTGGGTTCAGGTGATCCTTCTGCCTCAGCCTTCCAAGTAGCTGGAACTACAGGTGTTTGCTACCACATCCAGCTGATTTTCTTTTAATTGTAGAGACGAGAGCTCACCATGCTCCCTAGGCTGGTCTCGAACCCCCGGGCTCAGGCAATCCTCTTGCCTCCACCGCCCAAAGTGCTGGGATTACAGACATAAGTCAGCTAATTTTTTTTTTTCTTTTTTGGAGAGACGAGTTTTCACTATATTGCCCAGTCTGGTTTCGAACTCCTGGATTCAAGCAATCCTCCTGCCTTGGTCTCCCAAAGTACTGGGATTACAAACATGAGCCACCATGCCTGGTCTATTTTATTTTTTTATTCTCAATATAACTGTTAAGGTCAGATCATTCCTCTTGTGCTGTGCATTATATTCTTGCTATTATATTAACTTTTCACAAGGTGTCACTATTCTTCAAAGAAATATAAGGATATTTATTCAAGACAAAAATGAGTTTCATTTTAAAATAAATCTTAAATTTATAAATCTTATTTACTAGGCTTGGCATTGTGGCTCATGCCTGAATCCCAGAACTTTGGAAGGCAGAGGACAACATATTGAAACCTCATCTCTACAAAAAATACCAAAAAAATTAGCTGGGCATGGTGGCACGCACCTGTAGTTCCAGCTACTTGGGAGGCTGAGGCAGAAGAATCACTTGAGCCCAGGATGTGGGGCCTGCAGTGAGCTAGGATCATGCCATTGCACTCCAGCCTGGGGGACACAGTGAGACCTGTCTCAAAAAAATAATCTTATTTACTAAATCCTTGGATGTGTCCAAAACACACATAAAATTCCTGCTATTATATGGGCAAACAATGATGAAGAAACATAGGAAGGTGATTTACTCCAAATCATATTTGGAACAAAACCACCTTCCTCAAATACTGTTCTAACATTTCAACAACATTGTGCTAATGAAATATTTACACCTTAATGCTGTCTTAACCCTTCTTTACAACAGTCTCAAGTCTTACCCCTTATTTGACTATGGGGGAGGAAAATCTCATCAACTGAAAATATTTTTCTTAACTTACTGTTTTCTACCTATATCACTCTATAAAATGAAAGTTGTATCAGAAAAAAAAGCCTTGTAAATGATATCTGGAGATTTGTAAAGATGTGCAACAAACGTGTACCTTCCTTTCCTTTTACATCCTTTGACTGTCTTGTGAAAGGGAGTTCTGGAAAATGGAATTCCTTTTTATCAGATCTCAAAAAATTCAGCTTCCTTTTGTTCCCGTTTGCCATTTGGTCACTTTGACCTGTTTGCCCACTAAATATACCCTTCTCCATTTGGGTCTAAATAAACAAATAAACAAGAGTTAGTTTTTTAAAAATGTGTCTATTTGTAGAATGAAAAGCCTAGTGCTGCTAGCCATTTAGATGGCATAAGATAGGCATAATAATTATTTTAATAACTAAGAAGTAGAATAGAGTACCATTAAACATACCAACAGATCAAACTCCAATAAAAGTTTCATAAAGTAAATTTTTTAAAGCAAACTTTTTAAAGCATGTTTAATATTCTGAGAATAATACTCTTGATTATGAAAACCATAATCTTAACTTTTAATTTTTAATACTATTTGTTGCACTGACTTAAACAAATTACTTCAACTTATTTTTTTAATAACTTGTTTATCTATTTACAAATGATATGCTTTACGAACACTGGGAAAACTCAAATGAAAAAATTACTTGTGCATCCAGTATCTGGAAAACCTTTGGGGTTACCTATTTTTGTTTATTCGACAATAGATCATAAAAACTTTTCTAGGTCAATGAACTCTTCTATAACGTAATGTGTAGTATGCCACAGTATCCCATTAGGGCATGAATGTACCCTAATGTACTTAATCAGTCATCTGCTCTTGGATAGGTTTGTGTTGTTTTCATTTTTTTATTATTATAAATAACACTGTGCTTCAATTTTGAATCAATCACTTTCCTATGTCTGAAGCGGGGAGGAACTTAATGAAAACTGTAAAAGCAGTAAGGAAATGATGGCCTATTTTCATCTCAGGAAAAAAAACCCTAAAAGCACATATTTAAAAGTGTTAGAACCCCAAAGATAAAGAAAGGAAAAGGAGGATAATGTTAAAAGAACTCATATTCTAATGACTAGCTTGCCTTACTTGAGTGGGCTCTGTATTCTCTTGCCTGCTATTAGATATAACTTGTCCAATAGATTGTGAAGAAGTACGTCTCTTTTTTGTTCTTTCAATTAACCTATTATTTAAAAATGAATGAGAAGTTATTAGAACTCCCCAGAAATGGCTTTGTTTTAGCTTCAAGAATGAACAAGTTATACCGCGGAAGTCTACTGTTTGAACACTGAGTACCAAAATGCAATTGTCAGTCCTTAAGTACCAAATGTTCTAGGGAGAAAGATGGTAACAGGGCAGAGAACAACTAATGCATGGCTAGTAGTAACAAACATTTTGTGGGGTTACTCCTGCTGGCCTACTTACTCCCCTCTATCTGTTCTGAAGTTGGATCTCTTAACTACTGGGTTTCTCAATTTATGAACTTGCTGTTCAAGATTGACTGGCTTACAACCATGGTTACTGGTACCATGTTTTGGGGTCACCTCAAGAACAATTGAGCTATTGCAGTCTGTAGCATGCTGTACCTTTGGACTGACATAGACTTGTCCACTTGCCCACCTCTGCAGACCATTAGGCTTTACAACCTATAGCCCAAATCAGTCTGCTAGAACCCACTTGGACTAAGAAACTTAGTCTCCTTCTTCACCTAGAAATCCAGTAGTCTCCCTAAATTTAGAAGTGGCCCTAAATTCTTACTAGACAGACCCTCACTGTCCATCGCACTGCTCTTGATTAACCAGACTCATGGGACCAGTCTCTCAATTTGTATCAGAGGCTAAATCAACAACTGGCCCAATATGCTGTTTTTCTCCCAAAATACTTAACCTTTAAAGGCTATTTGACCGTGAAAGATTATTTCTGAGTATCCTTTCTCCACATAGAGTATTTGCTATGATACAGAAATAAAGATTACTTTGTTATACCAAGGCACATTGATACCAAAATTTAGGTCATGTCACCTTTTTTCTCTTAGAAAGGAAAAAAGTTTTTCTAAAGATTTTTTTTTTTCGTGTTGGAGTCTCACTCTGTTGCCCAGACTGGAGTGCAGTGGCACGCTCACAGCCACCCTCGTGTTGACCTTCTGGGCTCTGGTGATCCTTTCGCCTCAGCCTTCCAAGTAGCCAGAACTATAGGCACGCGCTACCACTCCCGGCTAATTTTTTGATTTATTGTAGAGATAAGGTCTCGCGAAGTTGCCAAGGCTGATCTCGAACCCGTGGGCTCAGGCAATCCTCTCACCTCGGCCTCCGAAGTGTTAGGATTACAGGTAGATTTTTTTTTAATGAGGTGTTTTTAAAAGACACTGAAGAAAAATTAAACAGCTATATGGCCAAGAAAAGTTAATCTCGTCTATAGCATTCATAAGAAGCACTCAGTAAATGGCCCAAGATATAATCATAATTTCAATGTATCTTCAAGTTCAGTTTACATACAGACGTTATGAATATGACTCTTTGCAAAACTGTTATACAGGAACATTGAATTACTTGGGTCTCTTTTCTGTTACAGCTCACCTTGGATTAGGGTGAGGGAGATTTGAATTATGATTTGCAGCCATCAAATTACTGTTAGTTAGATTGATGGGTGGCATTGTCATACAACTTCCAGGATGTGGATCTTCTTTCATGCCATTAGAGTTAACGCTGGGACTGACAGGTTTTGATGATTCAGTGATTAAAGTTTTTGTATCCTGAGACTTAGCATAAACATTTTCAGTTGCATCCTGTTGACAATGTCTGCCTTTATACTCTATCTTTTTCGGTTCGAAGATATCGCCTATTCCTTCTTTGATTTTAATAACTCTGACTTTGATTTCCTTGGGCCTCTTCTCTTTTTCCATTTCCTGGAATAGGTAATCCAAAATCGGAGTCATGAGAACAGTTATTTTAGTCATTAGAGTCTAACTATAATATAGATATACTGAATGAAACAAAAACCAAAGTTCTTACCTTTCCCCAAACTGAACTACTTAGCAGCGTATGGGTATAAATTGTTTTCCTTTCATCTTTCCAAAGTTCATTTTCTTTAGAGTTCTCTTTTGGCTTTATGAATGCATTGACTCTTGCTTCTTGTAGTAATTTAGCTCTCAGCTCTGGTATGAATCTGATAAAACAAGTAATATTAACCAATAATCCTTTTATTTTGTCGATGGAATATTTTAGATTTAATGAACCATTTAATCAATTAATTGACATTTTAGCCACAGCATAAATAATGTTGTATAATTATAAGATACACCAAGACATGGCACAATATTTACCTAATAAAAATGGCTTTCTGGTCTGGTGTGTTGGCTCGCACCTATAATCCCAGCACTTTGGGAGGCTTTAGCAAGAAGATTGCTTGAGCCCATGAGCTCAAGACCAGCCTAGGCAACATAATGAGACCTTGTCTCTACAAAAAGTAAAAAAAATTAACTAGGCATGGCAGCACATGACTATAGTACCAGCTACTCAAGAGGCTGAGGCCGAAGAGTCGCCTGGGTCCAGGAGGTCGAGGGTGAGGTAGATCACAATCGTGCCATGCACTCCAGGCGGGGTGACAGAGTGAGACCCTGACTCAATAAAGCAAAACAAAACGACAACCAAAAAAAATGGCTTTCTGGTAAAGAACATCTTTCAAAAATTTTGCTATGGGAATCTACTATATGAAACTTCTACAAAATAGATTTATATAAATTAGATTCCCTTTGGGATGCAAACTTTACTCAATAAAAGTATTATGTCTGGGCTTGGTGGCTCAGTCTCTAATCCCAGCACTTTGGGAGGCCAAGGCAAGTGGATTGCCTGATCCCGTGGGTTCGAGACCAACCCAGGCAACTTGGTGAGACCTCGTCTCTATAAATCAAAAATTAGCTGGGCATGGTAGTGCGTGCCTGTAATTCAGGCTACTTGAAAGGCTGAGGCAGAAGAATCACCGGAGCTCAGCAGGTGGACGCTGGGGTCGCCGTGAGCATGCCACTGCATTCCAGCCTGGACGACAGAGTGAGACTCCAATTCAAAAATAAATAAATAAATAATAAAAGTATTGCTTTTAATTGTGATAATTATACTATTATTTTGAAGGAAGTCTCATACATTTGTCCTTTTTGCAGTTCTTTAAAATAATATGACTTTAAAAAATGAACAAACTAGTTTCTGAAATCTTACTCCAGAGAAATATTTACGATACAAAATATAATAGAACACATCAATATTGGAGAGAGATTGTTTTGGTCTTAGTTTGGTTTCTTCCTTTTTAAAAGTTATTAATTTTGAATTTAAAAATCCATTCATGATTCAAAGTTCAAAAGGTTATACTGTAAAGTTTCCCTCCCATCCCTTCACTGAATTAACAGTTCCTCTCTTGGAAGTAGCTACCATTATCAGCTGGGAAAGTTAATCGTCCATGAACGAGTTCTTCCCTAGTCCGGCCATTCTTGCCAGTGCTGTGCCTGGCACATGCCTAACAGCAGGTAGTGTGAGGAGATGAAAACAATAAAGAAACAGTATGATTAGTTTGCCTAAATGAGAAAAATCTCACACTTGCATTGCAGAAGGTCCATGAAAGAAAGAGGCATCTTATCAAAGAAAAGTCTTACCCAAACATTTTCTGAAGGTTCTATAATTTGAACTCACTCCATAATAGTAAAATCCTAAACCCAGGAGAAATCAACTTAGTCTATGTAGCACTGATGAGAAGCAACAGTTTTTTAGAGATGATTGGGGTCTCACTCTGTCACCCAGGCTGGAATGCAGTGGCATGATCATAGCTCACTGCAATCTCAAACTCCTGATGTCAAGAAACCCTCTCACCTAAACCTCCTGAGTAGTTGGGACTACAAATGTGCCCTACCACACCCAGCTAATTCTTTTTATTTTGTAGAGACGGGATATCTCACTATGTTGCCCAGGTTGGTCTCAAACTCCTGTCCTCAAGCGATCCTCCCACCTTGGCCTCTCAAAGTGCTGGGATTACAGGCATGAGCTACTGTGCCCTGAAACAAATTTTTTGTTCACTAACAGACACTTTTCCATTGGTGACACTTTAAATATATCATCTTATTTTTTGTTTTAGAGTAAAATTACTGAAATGCTTGAAGTTCTAGTTATGCCCATGAATTCTCTTTTCCTTGACTTTTTCTATTTTGTCTATCATCAGTGGCAGTGCCTGGACTTTTCCATACCTGACCTTAACTCCATCATATTTTAAATTGATATCTATCTTTCTGACTTCATGTTCAAAGACCAACTGAATGATTCTACAATTAAAGAGAAGTTTTTCTTGTTTCTTTCAAAGCCCAATAGAAAATGATTTTAAAGTGTGTTTATTTATTTGTTTATTTGAGTCAGAATCTCATCCCATCACCCAGGCCAGCTCTCTGCACCCTCGACCTCCTGGGCTCAGGTGATCCTTCCACCTCAGCCTCCTAAGTAGCTAGGACCACAGGCGCATGCCACTACACCTGACTAATTATTATTATTTTTTTTTTTGTAGATTCGAGGTCTTACTATGTTGCTCTGGATGTTCTCAAAATCCTGGCCTCAAGCAATCCTCCTGC
Source organism: Tarsius wallacei (assembly GCA_963574415.1). Taxonomy (NCBI): domain Eukaryota; kingdom Metazoa; phylum Chordata; class Mammalia; order Primates; family Tarsiidae; genus Tarsius; species Tarsius wallacei. The sequence continues at coordinate 8,351 of CAUYQG010155742.1, forward strand.
CTCAGCCTCCCAAAGTGCTAGGATCACAGGCATGAGCTGCTGTGCCTGGCCTGTGGGTTTTGTTTTGTTTTGTTTTGTTTGAGTTGGAGTCTCACTCTGTCGCCCAGGCTGGAGTGCAGTGGCACACTCACGGCCACCCCAGCATCAACCTGTTTAGCTCAGGCAATCCTTCCACCTCAGCCTTCCAAGTAGCTGGAACTACAGGCACGTGCTACCATGCCTGGCTAATTTTTTTATTTATTGTTGAGATGAGGTCTCGCCATGTTGCCCAGGCTGTTCTCGAACCTGTGGATTCAGGTAATCTCCTCACCTCGGCCTCCCAAAGTGCTGGGATTACAGGCTTGAGCCACCGCGCCCAGCCTGGCCTGTGTTTTGGTAGAAATATGGCTGATTAATGACTCTAAATTGTCAATATGTACGCTGGGCTTGCCATTGGCAATGTGGAACACAGAAAGGCTATAAGAAGCATAGTCCCTATCTTCAGGGAACTTCCATTGTAGTGGATAGGATAAGACAATAGGCACTGCAACAGAGAATAAGTAGAGAAAGAAATCATTTGGGAAGTGCTAATTACAGTAAGTATATGCTATCAAAAGAGGAAAAACCAGACAAACTATTCTCCAAGTCTGAGGTCCAAATGAGAGTGAAGCTAAGAAGTATTGATTGTTTATGTAATGTTATCTCCAGTCTCTAAGGACATTGAAATTGTAATATATAAAGAGTTTAGCACACTGCCTACGACATTGCAACTGTATATGTTACAATGCTAGCTGCAATTATTTTATATTATTAGACTTTTCATTCATACCCCTCTAAGTCTCCATTTATCTAGTCAATATCTGATACAAAAACTCAATAAATTTTTGTTAAACTAAGTATTTCTCTTACATAACATGAACCTGTGCAGCAATTCTCCTGCTAGTAAAATCTTCTAATACAAAATCCTTAAAAAATCCACATTCACTCAAAAGCTTACTTTTCAATAAATCCATCTCTAGTAAAATATTCATGATGCAGAAGTTCACTAGATGATATCCTCTCAGCAGGATCAATTTGTAAACAAGCCTACACAAGGGAAAAGATTTTAATGATAAGTGAGTTCTCAACAGGGCTCCATATGCTAAAAATTAAATTTATTTGACAAATGAAGAATTAATTATCCAGATCTAAAAGTGTTCTTGAAAAGACAGATCTCAGCAATTTCTGACAATGAGTTCTCACCATTTATTTCCCCAAGAAATATGCACTTACAAAGCATTATTACAAGTTAAATGTTCCATGATTCTAGCCAAAACAGGTCAGTCTGTTTCTGATGAAATTAGCAAAAATTAATTAGCTCATTTTGATCCTCTTATCTTCCCTGTGAAGTGGAAAGTCCATGGACAATCATTTGCATTTTACAGATCTAGAATTTTCACCCATGTTGTCTGACTCCTAATCCAGTGCTCTTTCTATAGTATCATATAATTTTATAAATATTTAAGCTCCCAAATCTTTCCATAACCTATTATTAAGACAGCTCTTTTCAGGAAAGCCTGGTGGCTTAAGCCTGTAATCCCAGCACTTTGGGAGGCTGAGGTAAGAGGATTGTCTGAGCCCAGGGGTTCAAGACCAAGCCTGGGCAACTTGGCAAGACCTTGTCTCTACAAGAAATCAAAAAATTAGCCGGGCATGGTAGCATGTGCCTGTGAGTCCAGCTACTTGGAATGCTGAGGCAGAAGGATCACCTGAGCCCAGCAAGTCCAGGCTGTGGTTGCCGGTACACTCCAGCCTGGGTGACACAGTGAGACTCCAACTAAAAAAAAACAGCTCTTTTCTGTTTCTTTGCCTTGGTAATACAAAAACAATCAAAAACAAAAAGGGAAGGAAGTTTTGAATATTAAATTACACTAAATAAATCTATATGTAATTAAATGACTATAATTATAAATAGAACACCTTTCTTTAATCAAAATATTGAAGACAGAATCTGAATAAAAGGTATCTGCTTTACAATTTTCATTCTTCCTGTGAAAGAAGGCAAAACATAATAAACATAATAGGCAAATTTTATTGATGCTTATTGTGTACCAGAAAATGATCTAGCTTTTTCCATTATTTCATCCCAACAACAACCTTGCAAAGTAGATATTATTATCTTCATCAAACAGATGAGGAGACTGAGGCCAGAGAAATTAAGTAATTTGTCTAAGATCTCATAAGTAGAGAAGTCAGAATTAAAATCCAGAAAATCCAAGGTAATTGTATATAATATTATGCTTCTATTTATTTCAATATACATATTTAAGTTGATTCAAGAAAAAAATTCTAGAGATATGCCGTATAACAATGTGCATACAGTTGAAAATACTATAATGTACACTAAATATTTGGTAAGAGGGTAGATTTCTTGTTATGTGGGTTTTTCCACTACAATAAAAACATTGGGCCAGGTGCAGTGGCTCATGCCTGCAATCCCAGCACTTTGAGAGGCTGAGGCCAGAGGATCGCTTGAGCACAGGAGTTCAAGACCAGCCTGGACAACATAGCAAAACCTTGTCTCTGCAAAAAAATCAAAAAATAAAAATTAGCCAGGCATGGTGGTGCATGCCTAGTCTCAGCTACTCAGGAGGCTGAGGCAGGAGGACCACTTGAGCTGTGGTGAGCCATGATCGTGCCACTGGCATTCTAGCCTGGACACCAATTGAGACCCTGACTCAAAAAAAAATGTACTAAACACATTTCCAACATTATTTTCAACATTTCCAGCTATTATTGTCATTTTACAGTCCAGTAAACTGAGGCACAGAGATTTAAGTAACTTGTCCAAAATTACAGAGCTAATTAGTGGCAGATATGGTTCTTTTTTTTTTTCTTGAGTTGGAGTCTCACTCTGTCACCGACTGGAGTGCAGTGGCTGCTCCTGGCCACCGCAGCCTCAACCTGCTGGGCTCCGGCGATCCTTCCGCTCAGCCTTCCAAGTAGCTGGAACTACAGGCACGCGCTACCACGCCCGACTAATTTTTTATTTATTGTAGAGATGAGGTCTCACCAAGTTGCCCAGGTGGGTCTCGAACCCACGGGCTCAGGCAATCCACTCACCTCAGCCTCCCAAGGCACGGGATTACAGGCTGAGCCACCAAGCCC
>CAUYQG010155744.1:0-10368 GCA_963574415.1 Tarsius wallacei
ATGTGTTGTTGGATCCGGTTTGCTAGGATCTTGTTGAGAATTTTTGCGTCTATGTTCATCAATGATATTGGCCTGTAGTTCTCTTTTTTTGTTGGGTCTTTACCTGGTTTGGGTATCTATCTGAGGATGGGGAGACACCTCTTATCAACAAGGGTACCTGAACGAAATATTTTTGTATGCCTAACCCCTAACTGTACCCCACAATAACATAATAAAATAAAATAATATAAAAAAAATAAATGAATAAAAAAAATAATGAATAATACGCTATTGTCTGTAAGTACTACAGTTTATCCATTAACCTACTGAATGACACTTTGTTTACTTTCATGTTTTAGCAATTATGAATAAAACTGCTATAAGCAACAGTGTGCATGCTTTTGTATGGACATAAGTTTTAAACTTAGTTGCCATTAAGAAAATAATTCAGGAGAAAGGATATCTACCTAAATAGGTTTTTAATGAAGATTAAAGTGCCCTGAAAAAGAAATGTGACAAAGGACATTTACTAGTAAGAAAGAAAGCAAGCACCAGGATTTCATGCAGGATGGTATAGGCTAACTCTACTATTTTGTGCAAATGCAATTAGGTTTATGATCAGGATGGCTCTTATCTATAAAGTTGTTACCACCCAAGAGTTGATGGAAAACAATAAACATCAGATGCCAGACTTTTTCCTGTATAACAAGAAGGCCTGGAAAATGAGAATCTTTTTCTGAATTGATGCATTTTTCTGAAGTCAGGAAGTGCCTTGACACTAAGGGATTGCCTTTTACAGTTCTTTTGATATTGGACACAACCTTGTCTACCCAGAGCCCCATGAGTTCAGTAACAAAGAAGTCGAAGTGGTCTACTTGCCCTCCAAACAGTCTCTGGGTCAAGGGTCATAGCCATTAAGGCTTATTACACACATACCCTATAGAAAAGATTGCAGCACTATGAAAGATAACCCTGATAGAGAGAATATTATAAAAGTCTGGAAAATTGCCCTATTAAATATGCTATTGTTGTTATAGAAAAAACTGGAGAAGCCATGAAACCATCAATAAATTCCTACTAGAGAAAATTGTATAGTGATGTTGGTCATGAGTATATTGTATTTACAATCAAGGAAATCATGAAAGAGACTGGGAATATGCCAACAACAACAACAACAAAGGTAGAGGAGAGTGAAAACTTTAAAAATACAGATCTGGTAAATATTCAAGAGCTAATAGACACAAAACCAGAGGAATTAACAGAAGACAAATTGATGGAGATGAGTGCCTCTGAACTAATGCCAGATGATGAGGAAGAAGACATAAAAGAAGCAGTAACAGAAAGCAAATTGACTTTAGACATCTGGCAGAACTGTTCCAATTATGTAGGACCGGATTTGACTTCTTTTATGACATGGACCCTTCCATGATATGGGCACTGAAGCTAAAACAAGAGTGGAAGGAACATTTTCAGACAAATGAAAAAGCAAAAAGTCCGACAGAGATTACAATGTATTTCCGTAAAATTTCACCAAGTGTCCTTTCTTCTTCTGCCTCCTCTTCTACCTCTACTACCTCTTTGGCTTCTCCTCCTCCTCAGCCTACTAAGTGTGAAGAGGATAAACATGAAGACCTTTAGGATGATCCACTTCTACTTAATGAATAGTAAATACCGTATATTTTATTTTTTTCTATGATTTTCTTAATAACATTTTTTATTTTGTTTACTTGATTGCATGAATACCATATATAATACATATAATATACAAAATCTGTGTTAATTAACTATGTTATTGGTAAGACTTTTGATAAACGGTAAGCAGTAATATTTTTGGAGAGTAAAGAATTATATGTGGATTTTCAGTTGCATGAGGGTCAGTGCTCCAATCTCATGTTACTCAAGGGTCAACGGTAGTTGAACCAGGATTCTAGATCCTTTCAGTGGATAGCATCCCAGAATACAAACCCAGTTGTAAAACTTAAAATCAGTGTAAGTGACAAAGAAAGAAAAGAATACAATATGTGGTGTTAAAGCACTATATATGTGTTAGTATATGCCAAGTTATTTACTTCCCATATTCCTCACACTCACAGAGCTTTCTGTCTTGATTTTTGCCTTGAAACAATAACTATTACTTCCAGAAAAGTATTTAATTGCATTAAATAATTTCATAATTAATATAGTAAAATGGAATTTAATAATCTTTATCTGTGAAAGATAAGGGATAAATTAAAGTAATAGCACACTATTACCTATTGTTTTCTTGAGAAGAAGAGAGAGTGAGTAAAAATTAGTTTTAGCTGATCTCTCTTGTTATTACTGATCATATCCTTGTCTTAGTCTCCTTTCCAACTGGCTAATATGATAAAAACAAGGTGTAGCTATTAGAAAGTTTGCCAATTCATAAAAAAGATTAGTAGCCAGAAAAGAAGCTGGGATATTTACCCAGGTAGGCAGAAGTCCAAGAAAGAAGAAAGCAAGAGGAGGAAAGTGCTGAAACTAGCTAGTATCCCAATTTAAGTATTTTGTGAATAAGGAAGACATAGACCACACCAAGAATGCAGTTTTATGCATATGTATCCATTAAAATTCCAGACTGAAGAATGGAGACAAGAGCAATCATGCTATCTTACCCTGCTCCCTTGGAACTGCCTGGTATTACATTTTGAACCTGAAACTTTATGCAATTAACCCTATTTAAGTTTTGTTTTTGTTTTTGTTTTAAGTTTGATTTGCTTCACCATCACAATTATATTCCCTTCAGGTGCAGGAAACTGATCTTAAACTTCTGTAACTACTAACTCGTGCATGAATATATACTAGGATGAATATTAGTTGATAGACTAGGATAAATGTATAGAGCTGAAATTATTCAGTTAGCAGATAACCGAGAGTGCCATGTTCAGAGAGAGCTGATCCCGTATTAGATTTTTCTATTATAATTCCATAAATCAATATTTTCTTTCTTTATAGGTGAAAATATTATCATCACAAAAATAAAACTTGTAACATCAACTTGAAAGCTAATTGTACATCATAAGACTAGCATATACTAAAACAAAAGCATAGTAAATTTTTATGTGATTCCACCTTGGTCATTGGCAAGACTACAAACATGTAAAGGATAAATTGACAAATTTAGGGTGTTAGAGAAGAATATCGATAACTTATGGCCCAGACTTGTTATTCTTTCAATCAAACTTTATTTAATATTTATTGCCAGAATTCATAGACCTGTGAAGCTAGCAATATTTTGGCTGAGTCTGCATATTTTAATTTTATAGTTTATTCGATTGGAGAAGAGAAAGACTGAAAAATACTACCATAGTAAGAGCGTTAATGTTTTGTTAATAATGACCTTTAGGCATACTACCTACTGCTACTTGGCTTTTATATACTCTCCTGTCCCCTGGCCATCCTCCCTTCCTTTGGTCCCTATGGAAGATAACCTAGAGTATTGCGCAATCCAGCAGACTGCAGGTGCATGTATGGCAGCAGCAAGAGGTGACTGACAAAAATCACAAAGGTTTTGGGAAAAGTGTTCTTGCTTCTTTGATTTTCTTAATAATATATCATTGGCATGCAATTTACCCTAATAGTAGAAAAGAGGTGAGAGTATGCAAATCTAGATGAGAAAAAGGTGTTGGAAAAGTATTCTATTCCTCTACAGAAGTGGTTATCGCCACAAAATATGGACCAGCAAGAGTTCTGTGACTCTGAGGCAAATATCACTTAATATTTGTGTTGGGGACACAAGCAATAATATTTTGTCACAGGGTCATTTACTTTTCCTTCAATAAGAAAACTATCTAAAAGATAGCTACAACCAGGCTAAAGGATACAGACAAGAAATTAAAATTAAAAATAATGACTCTAGTTCAGAGAACAGGAAGCTGTGGTATACAGGAGTTTCTTTTTTATTTAAGGTTTTAATTAACAGAAAAAAAAATAGAACTAATAACTTCTCGTTCTCTTTTCTTCTCCATTCCCCTGTCCTTTTTTCTCTTCTCTAACTAAAAAAGCAATGCTAGATTAGAAAACTTGATTCAAATTTCTTGATTCACAGTTTTACATTCATCTTTGTGAAATCTACTCTTTCCTTCCCTAAGAGTTCTGTGTGTCATGTGTGTGCTAATGTGTATTATTGAACAATGTAACTAAGTTGACATTTTTTTACACATGACTGAGTCAGCTGAAGTGACTCAGTCCTCATATGACACGTGATATAAAAGGCAGCCTTGCATTAGTAGCTTGCAAAAGGTGAAAGGCAGAGAAGTTAAAGATCTTCCATTCTCTAACCAGAGCATCTTTAACCATCAAGGACTCACAACTCAAAATTGTTTCCAACCTTGTAAGCTTTTATTCTCTCTTCCATCCTCTATCTTATCATTATGAGCTTTCTGACACAGTAGTATTTCAGCACATTCTGTTATGCCCATCTATGCTATTTTATTTTTTTAGAGAATTCATCTTTTAGTAGGTATTTTGGGAAATTTGATCACATGTTGGAGTAAAAAATAGACTACTTTGACTATATATTTTTAAAATAATAATGAATTTTATACAAGTTTAACTATGTCTATGCTCTTGATAACATCCCTTGCTTTGTTTTCCAAGAAAGCACAAGATGAAAAGTATAGAATAGGTACTTGGATATGTGTTGAAATAAGCTTGTTATATATACGTTAAGTCCAGAATGAAGATAAATTTATTACTAATTTATTATTTTAGTCTTTAAAAACATTGACCAAATCAAGTATCATTTTTAAAAAGTCTACTTTTTAATTATTTATGTTTGTGCACTAATTTTGATTGATAAATCATAACTGCATACATTTATAAGGTGAACTATGATGCTTTGATAGATGTATACAAAGTATACTGATTAAATCAAACTTATCAACATGCCCATCACCTTGTTTACCTATCATTTTTTAAGGTGAGATACATAAGATATTTTAAACGGGTTTTTTTTTTTGCATCTTTTAATATATTTTACAATTGTTCTTTTCATCTTCTGGCTGTTTACAAATCTTAATATTTTATTCATTAAAAATGTGTTCCTCCACATTTAATGATATTTAATTATTTTATTCTTAGTTTCTTTGTACTAAATATTATTTGTTTTTATTGTGTATTTATTATTATTCATTTATTGTTCAATTTTAATGTGAATTCTTTAAATATATATTTTATTGACTTTATTTTTTTATTTTAATCTCTACTGTTAATTTTATTTCTTATTTATTTATTTTTATTATAGACATGTAGGGTACAAGATAGGGTTAACTATACATGTAGGAAGTATGCAGGTGAAGTTTGGGCTTCTAGCTGGTTCTCACATTCCATGGTAGTGGACAAGGTACCCTTTTGTTTTCACCTGCCCATCCATCTTCCTCTCTCCCTCCTTTCCCTAGCAGTGCCCAGTGACTGCTGACTCCCCCCTTCTCCTAATGTGACTAGTATTCAGGGCTCACTTATGAGTGAGAACATGTGGTATTCAGTTCTTTGTTTCTGTGCTAGCTCACTTGGTATGATGGTCACCGAGTCTATTTAATTTGCCACAAAGTCCATGATTTTGTTCTTCTTTATGGCTGTGTAATACTCCATTGTGTATATGTACCACATTTTCTTTATTCCATTTACTTTTGATTGGTAATAGGGTTGCTTCGATGTTTTTGTATTGTGAATAGTGCAGCAATAAACATGCATGTGCAGGTGTCTTTTTAGTAGAATGATTTATGTTCCTCCAGGTATATTCTCAAGAAAGGGATTACTGGAGCATATGAAAGGTCAATTATTAGTTCTTATAGGTATCACTACACCACTTTCCATAGAAGTTTAACTAGCTTGCACTCCCACCAACAGTGTAGATTCTTTTTTCCAAAGACGTGTCAGCACCTGTTATTGTTTAACTTATTATTGATGCCCATCCTTACTGGAGTTAGGTGGTATACCTTTGTAGTTTTTATTTGCACTTCTTGATGGTTAGTGAGGCCTAGAATTTTTTCATGTGTCTGTTAGCTACTTGTATATCGTCTTTTGAGAGGTGTCTGTTCATGTATTTTGCCTATTTTTAATGGAATTTTTTTTTTTCATTTTACTTTGTTTGAGTTTAGATCCTGGATATTAGGGCTTTGTCAGATGCATAATTTGCAAATATTTTTTTTCAATTCTGTGGGTTGTCCCTTTATCCTCTTGATGATTTCTTTCGCTGTACCAAAAGTTTTTCAGATACTACACTTGATCTTAGCCAAAAAGCCGAGCAGCTATAACAAAAGTTTTTTAGTTTGATGAGGTCCCACTTGTCTAAATTGGCTTTTATGACATTTACTTTTGGGGATTTGGTCAAGAATTTACTGCCAATTCCAGTGTGCATTAGGGTGTTTTCTACTAGAATTCTTATAATTTGAATTTTACCTTTAGCTTGATCCATTTTGAGTTGATTTTCAAATATGTTGATAGATAGGGGTCCAGTTTCATTATTCTGCATGTGGTTAGCCAATTTTATCAGCACTGTTGCTAAATATGGTCTCCATTCCCTAGTGATTGTTGTTGGTGGCTTTGCTAAAGATGAATCTCTGTCCTATTCCATTGGTTTATGTGCCTGTTCCAGTACCAATACCAGGCCGTCTTGATTATTTAGCCTTGTAATAAAGTCTAGAAGTGAGATACCTCCTGCTTTGTTCCTTCTGCTGATGATTGTTTTGGTCATTTGTGTTTCCATATGAATTCCTGCATTATCATTTCTAGGTCTGTGAAAAATGATGTTGGTAACTTGATGGGTATTGCATTGAATCTGTAGATCGCCTTGAGTGGGATAGACATTTTGACAATATTGATTCTTCTAATCTATAAACATGGGGTGCTTTTTAATTTGTGTATGCCATCCTTGATTTTTTTTTAGCAGAGTTTTGTAGTTCTCGTTATAAAGGTCTTTCACTTCTCTGGTTAGGTGGATGACAATGTATTTCATCTTATATGTGTGTATGTGTATCTATTGTACTTTTTATTTGGTTCTCTCCAGCTTTTGCTGGTGTATAGCAATGAAAACCTCTTTTGCACATTGATTTTGTAACCCAAGACTTTACCAAAGTCATTTATTGGTGTAAAGAGGCTTTTGACAGACTCCTTAGGGTCTTCTAGATATATAATCATATTGTTCCCAAAAAGTGATAGCTTAAATTTCTCTTTCCCTACTTGGATACCCCTGATTTTCTTATCTTGCTTGATAGCTCTGGCTAGGACTTCTAGCACTATGTTGAATAGAAAGGGTAATAGAGGGCACCCTTGTCTTGTTTCAGTTCTTAGGGGAAATGTTTCCAGTTCTACCCATTGAGCAAAATGTTGACTGTGGGATTATCATAGATGGCTCATACTGTTTTGAGGAATGTTCCTTCTATTCTGAGGTGTGCAAGTGTTTTTTATCAAGAAGAGATGCTGGTTTTTGTCAAATTATTTTTCTGCTTCTAATGATGATATAATCATGTGGTTCTTGGTTTTGTATTTGTTAATGTGCTGAATTACATTTTTGGTCTTGCACCTGTTGAATCAGTCTTGAATATCAGTACTGAAGTCCACCTGGTCATGGTGGATGATCCTTGAAAGATGTTGTTGGATTCAATTTGCTAGAATCTTGTTGAGAATTTGTGTGTCTATGTTCTTCAAGGAAATTGGTCTGTAATTCTTTTTCCTTGTTGGGTCTTGGCCAGGTTTAGTTGTCAGTATGATGTTAGTCTTATAAAATGAGTTGGGGAGAATGCCATTATTTTTGATTTCCTGGAATAAGTTCAGTAAAATTGGAAGTAGCTCCTCCTCGTATGTCTTGTAGAATTCAGCTGGGAAACCATTTGGTCTGGGGCATTTTTGGCGGGGAAGCTTCTTATGACTGAGTCGATTTTCTTGATTGTTATTGGTCTTTCACAGTTTCAATTTCTTCTCATCAGAAACTCTTTCATTTTCTTTAGATTTTCTAGTTTAGTTGCATACAATTATTCATAGTAATCTCTGATATTCTTCTGAATTTCTTTTAAGGTCAGTTGTGACTTCAACTTTTGCATTTCTAATTGGGCTTATTTGGACTCTCTTTCTCTTCTTTTTAGTCAATCTGGTCAGGGGTCTGTCAACCTTATTTAACCTTCAAAGAACCAGCTTGTTGTCTTGTTGATACTTTCCATTATATTTTTGTCTTCTATATCCTGCAATTGTGATTTTATCTTAGTAATCTAGATTTTTCTCCTGAAATTAGGGTTTAGATGATCTTGCCATTCTACCACCTTTTCGTGTGACTTTAGGCTGTTTACTTGTGATCTTTATATTTTATTGATGTGTGTGTGTGTGTGTGTGTGTGTGTGTGTGTGTGTGTATGCAATGATACAGATTTTCCTCTCGAATACTTTCATGACATCCTAGAGACTCTGATAGAATGTGAGATATGTCTTGGGTTTCATTTGTTTCCAAGGATCTTGTTTTATTTCTGTCTTGGTTTACATGCTGACCCAAAGTCATTCAACAGCATGTTGTTTAGTTTCCTTGTCTTTGTGTTTGGGGGGTGGGGGATATTGTTGGTGGCAACAATAGTTTACTATGATCTGAGAATATGCATTTATTATTTCAACCTTTTAAAATTTTTTCAATATCTGAGAATATGATTGATTTTGGAATATATTACATGTGCTGATGAGTAAAATGTATACTCTGTAGATGCTGGGTGAAGTGTGCTATAGATGTCTATTAAATCCATATGTTTGAATGTCTAGTAAGGTTTCTGGATCTCCTTGTTAGTTTTCTGCCTCAGATCTGTCTAAAGCTGTTAATGGATTATTTGTGTCTCCAACTACGATTGTGTGAGTGTCAAAGTCCTCTCTTAGTTTATTTAGCAGTTGTTTTATAAAATCTGGTGTTCCTGTGTTGGAAACATGTATCTTTAAGATAGATAGTTTATTTAGCCTTTTATCAGGGTAGTGTCCCTCCACGTATTTTTTTAACTTTTTATGTTTGATGTCTGCTTTATCTGATATCAGTATAACTATACCTACTCTCTTCTGTTTTTCATTTACCTGAAAGATCATTTTCCAGCTTTTAACTTTGAGCCTGTGGGTATCCTTTGCGTGAGATGAATTTCCTGGAAGCAGCAAACTGTTGAGTCATGTTTCTTAATCCAGTTTGCCATTCTATGTCTCTTCAGTAATGCTTTCAATTCATTCATGTTCACATTTATTATGTGAAAGTTTATCTCCATCATAGGGCTCTTAGAAGATTGCTTTGCTTACATTTTACCTTTGTATTTATTATGTATTTTTATCTTTGTGAGTGCTGTGTATTCTCTGTTCACCCTGTGCTTGCTTGTACTTTCTGATGGGCATGACCATTTTTTTTTCTGTGTTCAACACTTTCTTAAGCATCTCTTGATGAGCTGGTCTGGAAGCACCATGTTCTCTTACGGATTGGATGTCTAGGAAGGATTGTAATTCTCCATCACTGATGAAGTTTAGTTAGGTGGGGTAGGAAATTCTTGGATAAAATTGCCCATCTTTAAGAATGTTAATGATATTCGGCCAAGATGGCGACCGGGCAGCGTGGTCTGTGAGACCTCTGCAGAAGAGGACACAGAAAGACTCCGGATCTCTCCCAGGGGGCCTGTTCCCCACACGGAACTTGTCCACAGACACCGCAGAGGCACCACAGCGGGCCGGAGGTAAAAGTGGCCGCCGCCCCCGCTGGCAGCCCAGGCCGCCGCCGGCGACCCGGGGCGCGACCACCGAGGTGACCCGGGGCCCACCCATGCCGCAGACGCCGCCGACCCGAGGCGTGCCGCCGCCGCCGCCCCGGGGACCCGGGCCACGCCGCCGCGGGAGCTGCCGCCAAGGCGACCCGGGGCCCACCCACACCGCAGACGCCGACCCGAGGCGCGCTGCCGCCGACGTCGCTGCCGCCGCCCCGGGGACCCGGGGCGTGCCGCCGTGGGCACCACCGTGGAGGCAACCCGGGGCCCGCCCACGCCGCGGACGCTGTGACCTGAGGCGCGCCACCGCCGAGGTGACCCGGGGCGCGCCGCCACGGATGCCACCACCGGCGATCCAGGGGGCACCCACGCCGCAGACGCCGCTGCCCTGAGGCGCGTCGCTGCCGCTGCCGTCGCCGGCGACCCGGGGCCCACCACCGGCACAGCCGCTACCAGCGACCCGGTGGCGCCACTGCCGCAAGCGGCTCAGTGATCGCCACCACCGCCAGCGGCTGGGGACCCAGCACTACCACCGGCTTCTGGGGGTGGCAGCGCCGCTGTCGCAAGTGGCTCAGCTCGCCGCTGCGGCCAAGACACCGCTACTGATCACCACTGCTATCACTGCCACTGATCATTGCAGCGGGACGCTGTAGGCGGCTCCACCC
>CAUYQG010155747.1:0-16668 GCA_963574415.1 Tarsius wallacei
TTAAAAGTCACCCAGCCCAGGGCTAGGCATGGTGTTGCACACCTGTAATACCAACGCTTTGGGAGGCCAATGTGGGAGGATCATTTGAGTCCAGGGGTTCGAGATTACAGTGAGGTATAATTGCACCACTGCACTCTAGCCTGGGCAACAGAGCAAGACACTGTTTGTAAAAAAAAGTCAACCAGCCCAAATGAAGCTTGAGAACATTATGTTGAGTGAAATAGGCCAGTCACAAAAAGACAAATACTGTATGATTCCATTCGTGTGAGGTACTTAGAGTAACCAAAAAATTCATAGAGACAAAGTGGAATGGTGATCACCAGGGTCTAGGGAGAGGGGGTACTGGGGAGTTTGTGTTTAATGGGTACAGATTCAGCTTTACAAGATAAAAATAATTCTGAAGGTGAATGGTGGTGATGGTTGCGCAACAATGTGAATGTATTTAGTGTCATGGAACTGTATACTTATATATGGTTAAGACAGGGCTAGGCACGGTGGCTCACGCCTGTAATCCCAGTGCTTTGGGAGGCCCAAGCAAGAGGACTGCTTGAGCTCAGGAGTTTGAGACCAGCCTAGACTACATAACAATCCCTTGTCTCTACAAAAAATAAAAATTAGCTGGGCGTGGTGACATGCACCTGCAATCACAGCTACTTGGGAGACTGAAGAGGTAGAGGCCATGGTGAGCTGTGATCATGCCACTGCAATTCAGCTTGCCTGGATGACAAAAAGAAGTTAGGATGGTAAATTTTACCTTATGTATATTACATCATAATAAAAAAAATTGGAGGGAAAACCCACCAGTCTTGGAAGATTCTAAATTAGATATTTAATCATTTTTTCTTTTGTTACCTAATAAAGATAGTTATTTCTTCATTCAGGTAACATCTATATTAAGAAAACAGACCTCTAGCTGTGCAAGTGAGAGGAGGTGGGGGGCAGTCATTCCTAACTGCTATTTGATCCACCTAAGGTCCTCTAACCACCTGAGGCCACTGTAGATCAGCACAAATCCTAACAGGATGGACTGGGAAGTTCTAGGCTCTTTTCCCAGTGCTTTGTGAGGCCAATTCCAAAGGAACCCCCCTCCTCCAATTCAGGCATTCTTTCTCCCCATACCATGTAACCCCACTGCAAGGCTTTGCTGCATTTTCAAAAACAGTAACAAACCTTCTGGGATACGTGTTTTGAAGGAAACTGTCAAGAAGGCATAATGGCTGACTTCTGAAAAAATCTAAGTTACTTGTCCTTTTGGTAGATTGTAACAACTTAAGACTTACTGCAAGCCACTGTGAACTTTCAATAACACTATAAATAACATGTACCACTCTCGTCTTTAAAACTTAAATAACACCATGCAACATAAAACAGAAATATCTGCAAAGTGGTTTTTAAAGTGGAGTCTCTTCTGTTTACTGTTCTGGTACCTCCCGCGTGTAAATTCACAGAAACGCATTCACTGAACTAGGCTGAACCCACAACCCTTACAGGGGGAGGTGGCCCTGCCGCGGGAGCCCTCTCGAGAAGTGGTCAAGAGGTCAGCCTCTCCACGGAGGATGGGTGTGCAATGGTCCAAGCGGGCAGGACACGGTCCGAATTGGGGCCGTACCGCCGGGATGATGCCTGGGACTCTCCGCGGCCTCCGGAGCCTCTCACTGCACAGAGCCCATCTCTTCGGGCTTCGGGGACTCCTTCCATTAAAACAGCTCTTAGGAGGGCCTGTTAATTGAGGAAGTACGAGTTGCATCTGCTCAGCCACATTCCAGATCGCAGACATCAAGGCAGGCTGCCCCACGGATCAAAAGAGCGTAGAAGTCGCAGCAAGCATAGGAGGACAATCAACCTAAGGAAGAGCGTTTCCAGAATGTACCGTTTCTGGAAACTGGCGGCGCCACCCCAAATCAATAGAGCGCAGGATGGACAGAGGGCAAGATCCGGGTGGGCGCCGGCTAGCCGTAGCGGCGGCCGTGGGAGGGTCCTAGAATGGCCATGGGGTGGGGAGTGGTCGCGTGAGGGACGCTGGGGAGGCGTGCGATGCTGGGGGGGTGTCCGTGAGATGGCCGTGGGGTTGGGAGTGGCCGCGGGTGGCCTCCGGGTGGCCCCCATTGGCCGCTGGGTGGCTGCGCTGCGCTGGCCCGAGGCGCCCGGCCCAGAGACGGCGGCCCGGGCCAAGGTCACACAGCGCCCGCGCTGACTCACTCGCGGCTCCCGGGCCGCCGAGGCCCGGAGCACACCGCGCCCCCAGCGCTCGGACCCGCCGCGCGGCCTCAGTTTCCCCGCGGGGCCGAGCCGGGGCGGGGGCGTGGCGGGCCGGGGCCGGGGCCCGCGTACCTGTGGAAGGAGACGGCGCGCTTCTCGCCCTTGCCCTGCCGGTTGGAGCAGTTCACGGCCGCACAGCAGATCACCATCGCGGGCCTTGGCCCAGCCGCACCGCCAGGCTCCGGCCCTCGCCGCCCGCCAGCCAGCGGACCGCCCCGAGGGAGGGAGCGCGGCGGCGACACGGCTCGGGACGTGGGCCGGCCCGCGGCTTCCTCGCCGTACGGCAAGATGGCGGCGCAGACGCCCGTCGCCGGCCCAACCCCTCTCGCGTCCTCGCCCGCCGCGCGCTCCGGCGTCTCCGGGCCAGCGGGGCGCAGCGGGCCCCTCGAAGCGTGGGCCGGCGGGCTGGCGGGGTGGTGGGGAGCGGCCCCGGCTGGGCGAGTCCGTACGGCGACATGGGCGCGCCAGGGCCCGTCCGTACGGCAAGATGGCCGCGCCAGCGGGGACAGAGGCGTCTTCTGAAGTCTCGACGGTTACTCCTGGGTCCTCAGAGTGGAGGAAACGCCGTGCGCGGCGCGCAGTGTCCCGTCGGACACCAGAGCGAGCCGCCGGCTCGTGAGACGTTCCCACGTCGCTTGCGCGGCGCCTCGTGTCTCGCGGTGGCCCGGCCGTACGCAAAAATGGCGGCTCCCGCTCACTTCCGCTTTGCTCACGTCCGTCCGCGCGCCGGAACTTCTTGACTGACCGCGCCCGCGTTCTGATTGGCCCCCAGGCGTCCCGTCGCCGCGTCGCGCTGCGGGCCGGTAGGAGCGTCGCCGCTCGGGTCAGTCGGCGGCTGGACAGGGAAGATGGACGCAGGTGAGGAGTTGCCGGGGGCAGACCCCTCCGTGGGAGGCGCTCGCCTCGTCCTCGGCCTCCCCTTCCTGGGTCCGAGGCGCCGCGACTCGCTCCGGGGCATGCTGGGCGGGGCGCTGGCCGGCGGGCTCGAGTGGTGCGGGGGTGCAGGAGGAGGACGGCGGCGACGTGCCGCGCCTCATCACCGCAGATCTGGCGGTCCTCACGCTGGGGCCTCTGGTGGTTTTCCCGTCTCGCTTGGAGCGCTCTGGAGGTTACGGGCCTGATAAGCCCGAAGTCTGGGTGGGTCGTGGAGGGCGGCGGGGCCTGCTGGGCAGGGGAGAGGCGGCGGCCTGCGGAGCTCGCCCGGGAAGGCTGCAGCAGTCCGGGTTGTGGGTGCGAGCGGTCAGCGAAAGGTTGGCCTTTCCCCCCAGCTGAGAGTGAAGGAGTGAAAACTCTTTAACTTTAAAGTTATTGGTAGATCGGAGGCAAGAAACATGTTCTGGTACTCACGGCACACACATTTCTTTTAAAATTTATTAACCCTACTACTAGATCCTCCAAGCTTCCTTTTCTGTGACTGGGAAGACAAACAGTGAATCCATCTCGTCACGTCCTAATTTCTTGCGGTCCTGATACTAAGTGTGTGTGTAGGGAGAAGTGTTGGTGTTTTTGCCTAATCTGTTCATGTTTCCGCTCAGAAGGGGTCAGTCCCTTCATTTTTGCTGGCAAGATATTTCAGAGACTTGAGTAAATACCAAGCCCATCGTTTGCCCGATAGCCCTAGGAATACAGCTTTAGTTCTTTCATTTCTTATAGGAATTGATTTGCCTTACTTCATGTATCTCCCATCCGTAAAGGAAGACTTTTTTCTGGTTTATTCTACCTGTCATTCTGAGTGGCACTGGTTTTGCTTTTCTGCTCCTGGCAGCTGCAACATAAATTTACTAAGGTCTTAGTTTGGAAACTGTAATGTTTATGGCTGGTATTATTTCTGTAATTTGTGGCATGTCATCACTTAAATACATTATGTGGCTGGAGGAAACAGGAGCCCTTACTCCCCAAGGAGCATGTTGACCAGATGTATATGTTTGTGAAGTTTGTTTGAACTTGTTTGAACATCGTCATGTTCAAGTTAGGAATAAAGTTGTGTAGTCACTTGATGATACTTTAATAGGACACTGAATGCAGCTACTTGTGGGATCAAAGAAAGCGTATTTGCATTTGAAGGCCTTTGTTTATGCTGATGGAAACATAAATGATGTTTTTAGGATATGGTGGGGAGTGTTCCTTCTGACATAATATTGTATGTCTTTTCAGGGATGACTGATGGTCCACCCTCCTCCAATTCCTAGAGTCCTTGAAGAGTCTGCATTCCTTAACCATGTGCATTACAGTTTCTGTTTGTTCTTATAGTCATTCATTCAATAGACTATTTAATCGAGTGCCAGGTGTGTGTGAGGCATTAGAATTGAACAAAATAGACAAAAACCACTGCCCTGGGGTAGCTGGAGTTCTAGACATGAGACCAGCAGTAAAGAGCCAAATTTGTGGTTCTTGTGGGAGAGTGATGTGGACCAAGCAGGGTGGGGATTAGAATTGTAGGCAGGACTGCCAGGAAAGGTTTCACTTCGAAGGTTAGGTTCTGACCAAGATCCAAAAGCAGTGCAGGAGGAAGGGCAAGTGGGCTGATTTAGGAGCAGCAAGGAGGCTGGCACAGCCAGGGTGAGAGAAGCAGGAGCTTTGGGCAGTAGGGGGGTACTTAGGCCCAGTCGTGGGGCTTTGCTGGTCACAGTGAGGATGGAGGTATTTATCTGACTGGGATTGTGACCCTCTGGAAGGTTTTGAGAGGAGGAGTAACATGAGCAGGCTTATATTTAATAGACTCACTCTTTTATCTCTGTAGAGAATATACTGCAGAGGGCTAAGGGCAGACGCAAGGAGACCAATGAGACTGTTGGAATAAGCCAGGCAAAGAGATGGAGGCTTAGGTCAGGAAGTGGGGGGAGAGATTAATTTTGGATGTGTTTTGAAGATTGAGACAATAGGATTTGTTTATAGATAGGAAGTTGGGAGAGGGCTAGGTGGAAACGGAGGAGTTAAAGATGGTCCCAAGGTGTATGGCCTGAGTTATGAAACTTTGATGGGAAAGACTTGTCAGGGAGGGGCGGTCCTGTCTGGTGGCGGTATCTGTTGGGAGTTTGGATTTATGCATGTTGAATGTGAGGTGCCTGTTAGATATCCATGTAGTGATGTCCAGGGGGCATTTGA
This sequence comes from Tarsius wallacei, assembly GCA_963574415.1. Lineage (NCBI taxonomy): Eukaryota > Metazoa > Chordata > Mammalia > Primates > Tarsiidae > Tarsius > Tarsius wallacei. The sequence goes on from CAUYQG010155747.1 coordinate 5,365, forward strand.
ATGTAAGGATTTGGAAATGTGCTTTTGAGTCTATGACCACATCAGATGAGGTCACTCAGCATCTGAGTGTGGGTAGGAAAGAGAAGAGGCCAGCGAGAGAGCCCAGGGTAGTGGGTGTCAGGAGGTCCAGGAGGTGGCAAGCAGACCATGGTGTGGTTGTGCTCTCCACCAATCCCCCAGCATTGTCTGTAAAAGCATGCTCTCAGTTCTAGGAACTGGCAGGTGCCAGCACTTAAATAGCCACACTGTCCATTCCTTGAGGACAGAGCTGGTATCTGATGCTTGCATCTCTAGAGTGTCACTTGTGTCTGGCACGTGGTTGGTAATCAGAAAAGCAGAACTTGAATGAATAATAACTTACACATTCCCTACTATAAGAATTTTAGTTTGTAGGTTTAACATAAATCTATTTTGTAATATGTGAAAGGCTGCTCACTGCAGGGCAGTGGCTTTTAGTGTGGATACTCCACCCAGCATGTACTAAAGTAGTGTTTCTAAGTTTTCTGATGGAGCTAAATTTTGAGTTCCTATTCTCTTCCCCTCTCTCCCTCCCTCCCCTTCCCCCCCTCCCTCCCCCTCTCCCTCTTCCTCTATCCTTCCCTCCCCTCCCTCTATACCTCCCAACCCCTCTCCCCCTTCCTCCCCTCTCTCTATCCCTCCCTCCCCCACTCCCTCCCTCTTTCTCTCCCTCTTTCTCTCCCTCTTTCCCTCCCTCTCCCTCCCTTTCCCTCCCTCTCCCCACTCTGGACTGAACCAGTAGCTTCCCCATATTAACCCTTTGGGATTTGAAAAACATAACTACATGCAAACTGTTATCTTAAATATAGGAGTTTTCTAAAGGAAGGGGAGAATCCTTTGTTGAATTTATTTATAAAGTATAATCCTTTGAAAAATAACTTAGAAGTGTTTTAGGAAAATATCTTCAAAACAATATGCATTACAGCAAGTTCTAAAAGAAATCTGTGAAATTTTTGTAGTTATTTCAGTTGAGTGAAGTGTAATTGAACTGCTTTTTGGTTCCTCTTCTGATTGTGATCACAGAAGTTTCAGGGAAGAGGGTGTTGGTCATTTGGGACCCAGGTGACTAAGTAGGGTAAGTGCTTTTAAGGTGGCTTCCTTTTTTTTTTTTTTTGAGTTGGGGGTCTCACTTTATTGCCCAGGTTGGAGTGTAGTGGCACAATCACCGCTCACCATAGCCTCAACTCCTGGACTCAGGTGAACCTTCCGCCTCAGCCTCCCGAGTAGCTGGGATTATAGGTGTGTGCCACCATGCCTAATTTTTTTTATTTTTTTTATTTTTTTTTTTTGTAGAGACGAGATCTCACTATGTTGCCTAGGCTGGTCTCGAACTCCTGGACTCAAGCAGTCCTCCTGCCTTGGCCTTCCAAAGTACTAGGATTATAGGCATAAGCCATAGTGCTGGACCAGGGGCTTCTTTCTTAAGGCAGACAGTCCCTCCCTATCTTGTTTTTCCTGCATGTTGTCTTATTTCAAATTCACATCATTACCTGGGAGTCTGGAGTTGGGTATTGAAAGGGTCCACTGAGGGGAGGTGGGCTGGTGCCGATGCCAGCGGGAATAATGCAAGATTGCAACAAGGAAGAAAGTAGAAAGAAGTAAAGTTTATTATCCACCTTTCACAGATTGGAAAAGAATCTGACACTCAGAGGCAAGTGTGGCCTCGAAGGGCCAAGAACTGGCTATATTTAAGGGCCTTTGGGGTAAGGGGTTTTAGGCCCAGAGAAATGTCCAGGGCTGTGGGTCTTTGATGTTGATTGTAGCCACAAGAGTCTTAGATCTTGACCCAGCCAGACATTAGCATCTCATGCCCTCCAGTGGTGGACTGGATAGAAGTAGACAAGGTGAGGGCGTTTTCCTGCAAGAGACTTTCCAACATTAGCAATCCACAAACTCCTTGGCCAAAAGGTGGTCTATTGTCATTTCTATGGCTCTGTCCTTGTCTTGCGTCTGATGGAGATTTGCCGAGGGGGTAGGGTAGCCTGCCACTTGGCCTGCAATAAAATGTCTGCATGCCTCCTAAAACCTGTATATAGAAAATTTATGTCCAACTTGTGCTGAATTCAAAGCGTGTCAGGGGTAAAGTCTAAGCAAAAATGACTATGCTGAGGCAAAAAGACTACACTAAACTAAGTTTATTCTAGATTTCTATAGGTACCTCCTTTCAGGTATTCTTTCAAGATTTGACTCATTTTATCTCAGGACCTATAGGAACTGCTTTGTAAATGACATGATATGGCATGTAAAGATGATGCAACTGTAACAGGGATGTGCAATAAGGCAAGGAAGCCTCTCCATGGATAAGTGCTGAGGCTGCTAGCCTCGGGCCCAAGTGGATCTAGTTAATCTGAGAGTCAATGAAGGAACCTTTGAGAGTGGAATCCTCATGTTGGTCAGTCTGTTGATCAAATGTTAGTGATGTGAACTTTAGTTTTGTACTCGTCCCAGGTTCTCACTCCACTGGACAGAGCTGGTGGCTTTGCCCCATTTCATGGATGAGGAGACTGAGCCTTAGAGAAGTTGAGGCATGTGTCCTGCAGCTAGTGAGCAGGTTCTCTGTCTCCAAAAACAAATCTCAATAGAAATTAGAAGTATTGTTTTTTTAAAAAGTTTCCCGTCCCTCATTATAAAGTATGATCCAGAAGTTCAGGGGCTCAGTGGTCTGGTCCAGGTGTCTCAGTCTGTCAAGTGATTGATACCTCGGTATGTGGTACCTCACCATGTTTTCCTCTTCAGCTGGAGATGGGAGGGTGTTCAGGCGAGATGAGGTCTGCTCCGAGGGCCCAGCTGTGGCATTTCATCCTTTCCTCCAGCGCAGGAGGGTTAACATAGAGCCACTGGGGTATGTGGAAGACTTCCTTATACCTGCAAAAGGATGAGAGCTCCTTCATTTGCTCTTCTGGTAGGAACTGCTGCAGGTCCTCATGATCCTTGGTGCCTGTGCTCCAGGGTAAAAGCATAAGTACTTTAAACCAGCCCATGATGTGGGATAGCTGGCTCCTGCTCTCTAAATGCAGTCATGCCTGTTTTTGAGGAAAATCTTTTTTGTTGGATTCAGTTTTAGTAAAGAAACTCTTGTTTGGTTGGGTTTCTGTTGACGTTGTACAAAGCACTGCACATCCGTTTGGTTATAGACTTATTTCATTTTACACTGTGTCATAATTGTCTCACCCATTTCAGTGATTTGGAAAGGCTGGCCCTGAAAGTGTGATTGCTGCGCTCCCAGTGCAATTTAGAGCTCTTCCTGTGTGTTAACTTGCCTCATCCTCACACAATCCTAGGAGGAAAGCACAACTCTTCCTGTTTTATCAGTGAGAAAACTGAGCCACAGAAAGGTTACCAGCTTCTGAGTATTACGTGACTGGTTAGTGGTGAGCTCCACACTGCCAGGAATGTATTAGTGGGTGTGTTGCATGCATGCTCCCTTCTTGCAGCATCCACTGGGGTATGGAGGTGGGTGTGGTATGGTGGGAGAAGTAAGGGAACAGTATACACAGTGTGTCCCAAGCGAGTCTTGGGGGAAGATATGATTTGCACCCAATGGATGGCAGGGTTCTGGGGGAGGTTGGGGTACATTTTTCTAAACCAGGAGACCAGTGGAGTTCAGGGCATAGGGGTGTGGGAACCCTCCTTAGGAGCCCTGTGGATAATGTACGCTGTCATTTTGTGGCAGCTATTAAGGTGATGAGAGCTGTGGTTGCGTCTCGGTAGTTTTTCTCCCTTCAGGTTTCTTGGTCTCTCCACTGGTACCTGCAACAAGGAAGCCGAGGCCACACCCATAATTTTCATAGTGACAATAGAAGATGTGGTGGTATATTTGAACTTAGAACGCCTCTTATTTTCTTCACTCTGAAGTTGGCTTCCTTGCCTATAAAGTTTGTTAGTAAACCCAAGATATATGCCTGCTTTTCTGGGTGTGGTGACTCACGCCTGTAATGCCAGTACTTTGGGAGACGGAGGTGATAGGATTGCCTGAGCTCAGGGGTTTGAGACCAGCCTGGGCAATTTGGCAAAACCTCCTCTCTTCAATAATTCAAAAAATTAGCTGGTCATGATGGTGTGTGCCTGTAGTTCCAGCTACTTGGAAGACTGAGGCAGAAGGATCACCTGAGTCCAGCAGGTCGAGGCAGTGGTGGCTGTGAGCATGCCACTACACTCCAACCTGGGTGACAGAATGAGACTACAACTCAAAAAAAAAAAAAAAGCATATATCTGTATATATATGCCTGCTTTGTTTTTTGCTGCTTTCATGATGGAAATTCCTCAATTTTAAAACTGCTTAGCCATTATTACCTACTTTCCAAGTGAGCTTTTTTCCTTTTCTTCCTTATCTACTTGTCTCATTCATTTATTATTTATATTTTTAATATAGAAAGCTAGATATCTTAGAAATTTCTTCATTTCCAGCTTCTGGTACTATACACTTGTATCACTTCAATGATATGGTCCTTTTCCTAATGGTAATGCGACATTCTTCGAAATATAAATGGCCTCTGACTTAGAGTGATTTGACATACAATTTTTTGATTTCATGATGGTGTGAAAACAGTACATGTTCAATAGAAACTATACTTCACATTTTGAATTTTGATCTTTTCCTGAGCTAGTGATGTGCCTCACAGTACTCTGGTGATGTTGGACAGCTCCCTGTCGGCCACGTGGTTAAGAGGGTAAACAGCTGATACTCGGCAGTGGCCTGTGTTGCCAGATGAATTTGCTCAGCTGTAGGCTGACGTAAGCGTTCTTGAGCATGTGGAAGGTAGGCAAGGCTAAGCTATGCTGTTCTGAAGGTTAGGTGTATTCAGTGCACTTTCGATTTAGATATTTTCAACTTTCGGCTGGTTTATTGGACATAACCCCATGCTAAGTCGAGAAGCATCTGTAGTCTGCAAAGAGATACTTGCTCAAGGTGCTCATTTAGCTTAACAGTACTTTAAAAGATATATAATCTTCATTTCAAAGCTGGTGCCTTCGAAAGGTCTCAGACATCAGAAGACTGTTCCAATAGCAGCAAGATTGGATACTGCCTTGTAGTGTTGTTAGCTGAAGTTAGGTGTTGTTTGCATCCTTTTTCCTTAGAATAAGCTTTCTGGATTTGAGTCTATATATTGGATACAGCCTTGAGGTGAAAGAATGATTTCTGAAGATTCCAGGGTGGCTTTAGACAAGTAACAGGGACATCATGATGTTTTTCAGCTCTTTAGAAAGGTAGGCATGAACTTTAATTCCTCCCAACTCAGTTTTTGTGATCATGTGCAGAAACAAGTAATCTTATGTTTAAAAATAAATAAATAAATAAAAATAAAAAGAAAGGAGATTAGATGCAGTGGCTCACACCTGTAATCCCAGCACTTTGGGAGGCCGAGGTGAGAGGATTGCCTGAGCCTATGGGTTGGAGACCAGCCTGGGCAACTTGGCGAGACATCGTCTCTACAATAAATAAAAAAATTAGCTGGGCATTGTGGCGCATGCCTGTAGTTCCAGCTACTTGGAAGGCTAAGGCGGGAGGATTGTCTGCACCCAGCAGGTTGAGGCTGTGGTGGCCTGAGTGTATCACTGCCCTCCAACCTAGGCGACAGAGTGAGACTCCAACTCAGAAGAAAGGAGGAAGGTAAACTTGGACTTTAAATTATTTATTCACAGTCATCAAGCAGCCTGGGGTTGTTACTGTCTCTAAAAGCATAGAGCAGAGCTCTTGGACCAAGCCCACTCAATCTGGTCCCAGCTGCTCCCCAGTGCCTGCTGTCACTCTGTTGAAGCCACAGCACTGCTCTCGAAAAAAGGAAGAGCAGGGCATGGGTACCTGACACCCTCAGCAAGCAGAGGGCTTTCTGTTGTGGGTTCGTCAGTTCTGCCTATGCTGCAGGAGATACTTTCAAGTATTTCCCAACCCTGTGTTGGGAGTTAGCTGCACATCTAATTAAGCATTTTGAGTGTAATAAAATGTGTGTGCCTTTGACCCTGTGGTTCTGAGTCCTTGTTATTAATGATACCAGCTGACATTGGAGCCCTTCTGTCTGCCAAGCTGGCACCTCATGGGAAGTGTTTCATGGAAATGTCACAGCCACATGGCAAGGCTGTCCTGTTATTATCCCATTTTATGGATGAGGGAACATCCACACTTAGAAGTTAAGTAAACAGGAACCTACAACCTGTGAGTGCCTAAGCTGGGATTTGAACTCTGAGTGCCAGGGGTCAGAGCCCACACCTGTCACTCCAAGGGGATTGTGCATAGCACATATGGGAATGCTCATGCCAGTAGCCTGTGACTGGGAGTAATTAGGAATGTCTTAAATAGGGCACTTAAGTTAGTTATAGTATCAGCTTACATACAGCAGAATCCTGGGAGACCGTTAGAGATTGGTTAGAGATCTGTTTACGTGGAATGATGATCCCATTGTCAACAAGGATAAAGATGAGGAAACCATGGGTATGACATGATTTCATCTGTTTATGTGGAGTTGCATGGCATAGGCCTGTGCATAATGACTTCTGGAAGGAGATTTATTGCTGGGTGATGAGGCTTCGTATGATTTGTATGTTTTTGGAGTTTTCAGTAGTCTTTGTCTCCCAGGCTGGAATGTAGTGGCATGCTCATAGCCACTGTAGCCTTGACCTGCAGGACTCAGGCGATCCTTCCACCTCAGCCTTCTAAGTAGCTGGGACTACAGATGTGCGCCACCACACCTGACTGATTTTTTGATTTATTGTAAAGACAAGGTCTTGCCTAGTTGCCCAGGCTGGTCTCGAACCCCTGGGCTCAGGCAGTCTTCTCACCTCCACCTCCCAAAGTGCAGGGATTACAGGCGTGAGCCATTGTGCCTGGCAGTATTTTTTAAATAATTAGTATACATAATTCTTTTTTTATTTTTTGAGTTGGAGTCTCTGTCATCCAGGCTGGAGTGCAGTGGCATACTCACGACCACCACAGCCTCAACCCACTGGGCTCAGGTGATCCTTCCACTTCAGCCTTCCAAGTAGCTGGAGCTACAGGCACGTGCCACTGTACCCAGCTAATTTTTTTAAAAACTTTTTTGTAGCAGTGAGGTCTTGCCAAGTTGCCTGGGCTGGTCTTGAACCCGTGGACTCAGGCAGTCCTCTCACCTCGGCCTCCCAAAGTGCTGGGATTATAGGCATGAGCCACCATGGCCGGCCAGGATACATAATTCTTATTGAAAGGTGGGGCTGTTATCAAAAGATAAATTTAGGTGTGGGAGAAATTCATATAATGTCTTTGATTTTTCCAAAGATTTCTATGAAGTTGCAGGTGAAGGATGAGTGATTGGGCACCATCAAAGCTTGAGAGGCAGCAGGTGAGAGTTGTATGTTCAAGGTTCCCTGAAGAGCAGCTGGAACGATGCCCTTGATGCCACCCCAGAAAATGCTGTGTGCGTCTCACCTCATGGGTGTTTGGGCTCATGCCCTGCCGCCAGCTGGTGCCTTCTCCTTTTGGGAACAGTGTGGAACATTGGCTTCCTCAGTCACAGTTTTCTGGACAGGAAGATACTGGGCCTCTCTGCTTTCTTAATTGAAGCAAAACAGAATAAGATGACACTTAGGTCTCATTAGCACCCCTGGTAGACACCATGGCTCCGCACCCAACCATCTCCATAGAAAATAGGGCATTGCTATATAGAATTAGTGGCGATATCCTTCTGGTAGTGTTGTTGAAGTGAAAACACGTTCCAGGCCTTGGTCTCTAGGCTCTTGGCACCTATACCTCTGGGGACTTGGCAGAGAGGTTTATCACTCCATTTCCAGGGGTTAACTTCCCATCTGGAAGTAGCATCCCATCCCTCTCCAGCACACTGCTCCTAACCAAGAAATTGGGGTAGACTTAGAACCTTGTCTTTTCAGCGTTTCTTGCCCCTGGAGCGTCTACCTTCATCACAGTGTCTCTGAACACACTGCCAAGGTGGCATCTGGCAAACCTTTGGATATCCATGAATGCATCGTCCACGTTTGATTTCTTCAGTGGCTTCCCTTGCATGCAAAGATGAGGGTAGTTTCATTTTATTTCTGTCCTTTAGGTTTTAAACATTTAAGTCTACAACAGTTAAGTGCTTTAATTGGGTGACCTTTTTTTTTTCTATTTTACTTTCTCTCCCTTCAGTCTAGTTCCTCACTTGGCTACTCACCCTTGTGTCAGCTACCAGATACTGACTCAGTGGCTTAGAATCTGAAGAGCTCAGGAAGTGGGCCCACCTCCCTGTCCCCACACCTTAGCAGGGCACCATCCCAAAAGGGGCCTCCTGTATCCACATGTGTTTATTCCATCTAGGATGGTTATCCTAGGAGGTCTGAGAAACAGGGTATGCTGATTTTGCTAGAATTTATGCTTGTTTCCTTCCTTAGTGCAGAAATGCTATAAATGATCTCATTTGGTATTACTTTATGAAATTATAAATGTTTGATGGATGTACATCTTTGATTTCAACAGCTACTCTAACCTACGACACTCTCCGATTTGCTGAATTTGAAGATTTCCCTGAGACCTCAGAGCCTGTTTGGATTCTGGGTAGAAAATACAGCATTTTCACAGGTATCCGCCACATTGGAACCCACTCTGCTCTGGCCGCTCATTCTGCAGAAAGCATTTTGGGATACTAATTGTTATCTGCTAACTGTTTTATAACATGTGACTTACAAACTTAAGGCTTTGAGTGTGTGTGTTTTTTCTTTTGACAACTTCTAGAGAAAGACGAGATCTTGTCTGATGTGGCATCTAGACTTTGGTTTACATACAGGAAAAACTTTCCAGCCATTGGTAAGTATCTCATTTCATTACGTGTTACAAGATATACATGTTTTAGAAAGAAGAAAAATGTATGCTTATGGTTTTGGCTTCAATATGCCAGATACTTTGGGTATTTTTTTCTCTTTTTTTTTTGAGTTGTAGTCTCTTGTCACCCAGGCTGGAGTGCAGTGGCAAACTCACGGCCACCGTAGCCTCAACCTGCTGGGCTTAGGGGATCCTTCCACCTCAGCCTTCCAAGTAACTGGCACTACAGATGCATGCCACCACGTCCGGCTAGTTTTTGTAATTTGTTATAGAGATGAGGTCTCACCAAGTTGCCAAGGCTGGTCTCCAACCCCTGGGTTTGGGCAATCTTCTTGCCTGAGCTTCCCAAAGTGCTAGGATTACAGCTTGAACCACCGCTTCCGGCCCAGGAAGCACTTCTAATAGAATGTAATTTAGTATAATGTAATTTCATCTCTACAAAAAAAGTAATAATAATAATTAGCCAGGCAGGATGATGTGCGCCTATAGTCCCAGCTACTTCGGAGGCCGAGAATGGAGAATTGCTTAAACCTAGGAATTTGAGCCTGCGGTGAGCCATGATCATGCCACTGCACACCCAGTCTGGACAATAGAGTGTGAGACCCCCAACTCAAAAAAAAAAAAGTTAGTTAGTTAATTAAATAACTTCCTCATTGTGTATTCCTGGAGGTCGATGGAGGATGGGGACCTGCTCTTGGCCTTGCCTTTCACAGTTAGAGAACCTGAGACTGGAAGATGGGACCAGGCTGATGGTCATACCTCCTCAGTGACTGAGCCACAGTTTGGTTCCTCTTCTAGTTATAATTTCATTCTTTCTCCAAAAGTGAGGTGGAAGTAAAATAGCTACAATGGATTGACAGTGGAGGACTGGAATATAGGGAAATAAGATACATGGCCCCTCGAGTTGATATTTAATGATATAATTTGTTAGATACTCTCAGAAAATAGTTGTTCATTCCACAAATGCTTGTTGTATTCCTGCTCTGAGCCTGCCCTATGCTTGGCCCTGGATGCAGGTTCATCCGTAGCCTCTACTTCCTTCATGACGACTCTGTTAGGGTGCTAGGAAAGAGAATAGGACTAGAGAGCAGCCTTTATCATTTGGCAGAGTTGTGGAGGAGACAGAGGCTGAGGATGAAGCAGCTCCATTGCAGTTCTAAAGACTAAATGTGGTATATTTCCTTTCTTAGCCCTGCAGAGATGATTTTTAAAAATTAATTACATTTTTATTTCATTCTAAAAAAGTATATCATCTTACAAAAGAGACAAGGTCTTCCTGTGTTGCCCAGGCTATAGGGAAGTGGCATGATAATAACTCACTGCAGCCTTGAACTCCTGGGCTCAAGCCATCTTCCTGCCTCAGCCTCCCAAGTAGTTGTGACTACAAACATGTACTACCACACCTGGCTTTGTATTTTTTGTAGAGATGAGGTCTCACTATGTTGTCCAGGCTGGTGTCAAACTCCTGGCCTCAAGCGATCCTGCTGCTTTAGCTTCCCAAAGTGCCGAGACTACAGATGTGAGCCACCACACCTGTTCTGAATTTTTATTTTAGAGATGGGATCTGGCCGTGTTACCCAGGCTGTCCCCAAACTCCTGGACTTAGGCAGTCCTCCTGCCTGAGACTTTAGGTGTGCACCACCACACCCAGCTTGAGATGTTTTTATCAGAAGTGTGGTGGGGGTAATGATAGACACTGCTGATTGGGTTGTTGATGTGTGCCAGCCAACACTATCCCAAGAGGCAGGATTTGTTGTCCTCCCCAGTACATGCAAGGTGGGTAAAGCGTGGCTCAGGACTGCAACGCTCATGATTTGACCCTGAATCTCTGCTCCCCACCACAGTACAAACACCTACTTGCCTGTTGCTTGCTACCCTTGTGCCCCGCCCCCCACCATTTTTGTCATAGCTGCACAGTGGCATTCCATTGAACTCTTGCTGTGGGCTTACAAGACCCTTCCCAATTGTCTGTCATGTTTCACATGGTTCCCCAGTACATATTGTCAGCATTCCTGGGCCCCAGTGAGTGGTTGTGAGGTGGCAGGCCTGGCGTGTGTGCTGGAAGGGCTAAATGGCTGCTCACTGTTGCTGCTTTTGCGGCCCCTTCCTATACTCTCAGCAGCACTGGGTGTTACCAAGCCTTTGAATTTTTGCCTTTCTGGTAGTTAGACAAGGATTCTTGTTTAACTTGATATTTTCAGGATGACTTGTGGGGTCAGTGTCTTTTGTTTTCTTTTTTTCTGTTCTTTTTGGAGTTGGAGTCTCACTGTGTCCCAGTCTGGAGTGCAGGGGCACGATCATGGCTCACTACAGCCTCAACCACACGGGCTTGCCTTGGCCTCCCAAGTAGCTGGGACTGCAGGCATGCATCACCATGCTTGATTAATTTTTTTTTTTTTTGGAGAGATGAGGTCTTGTTATGTTACCCAGTCTGGTCTTGAACTCCTGGGCTCAAGCAATCCTCCTGCCTTGGCCTTCCAAAGTGCTGGCATTATAGCTGTGAA
>CAUYQG010155751.1:0-14571 GCA_963574415.1 Tarsius wallacei
AAGGTCTTTTTGATTTTTATTTTATTTTTTTTGTGTGTGTGTGTTGGAGTCTCATTCAGTCGCCCAGACTGGGGTGCAGTGGCCGCTCCCGGGAGCGGCCACCGCAGCCTCGACCTGCTGGGCTCCGGCGATCCTTCTGCCTCAGCCTTTCAAGTAGCCGGAACTACAGGCGCGTGCTACCACGCCTGGCTAATTTTTTTTTATTTATTGTAGAGATGAGGTCTTGCCAAGTTGCCCAGGTGGGTCTCGAACCTGCAGGCTCAGGCAATCCACTCACCTCAGCCTCCCAAAGCGCGGGATTACAGGCTGAGCCACCGAGCCCGGCCGGTCTTTTTGATTTTTTAGGATCTTCTCCCCTGTCCCTCACAGGCAGGGCTGGCGATAGTGTCTGATTACAATTCACTTTTATCCCATGTGCTCATGCAGGTCCCACACCCCATTTTAAGTCAGTCTATTATCTGTCGTATTTGCCCTCAGTCTCTCCCTCCCTTTGGTTCCAGTCTACATGACTGAGTACTCTAATTTATTCAGCATTTGATGCTTTTTAAACTGAATATTCCCAGTGATTAACATCACCTCCTGCCTCTTATAATTTAATTCTGAGGTGCATCCTGGGTTATCATTTCCCCAGAAGGCAGTCAGAAGATAAAGTTGTCTATTAAAAAAAAATCCCATATTGTTAAGATCAGAGAACACAGAAAGGAGCAGGATTAACTTTAAGACTCTGGGACCTGCATGCATTCTAGAAAAGGCCCACTGGCTTTTTGTTTGTGGTAAAAGACAATTCTCTAACAGAAAGCCCACGCTGCTGTTTGGGAGGCATGTGCGATGCTGTAACAAAGCTTGCATGTGAGGACGTGGGGGAGTGGTACAAACGGGTGCAGACTGGGCACATACTGGCCAGAAGGCCGCCTGGGTGGGTGGGAGTGGGCTGCGTCCCCTGGGGAGGGTGGGTCCTGCCTTACAGCGAGCATGTGCCCAGCTGTCTGGAAGGCTCAAGCTGGAGAGTGCAGTAGCAGCATCAAGTCACCATCCCAGCAGGACAGAGCAAGGAGCCCTCCAGAAAGAAAGGGAATTCAAAAAAGAAAGCCTAGTGGCTTTTCATGAAGGAAGAAAAGGTGTCTGCATTGCAGGCTCCTGATTCCCTTAGCTGCCCCTGGACACCACACTTGCCTCTGCTTCCCCCTGCCACTCGGGCCCTGTCCCTTCCTTTCATCTGTCTCTCCAGCCCAGCACCCGCCAGCTTCCTTCTCTTCTCCTTCACGCCTCCCGCCAGGGCTCTTGCTGAAGTCCCCAGCTGTGAGCTGAAAAATAGGCCTTGGCAGCCCTCCACCAGACCCCTCCCTGCCTTTCATGCATGTTTTATGACAGCAGCTGTGATTGATGCCTGCCCTCCTTCCAATTTCAGTGCTCAGCGCCGCTGCCCCCCTCCACCTCCCCCCACTTTACATGCCTCTGTGCTTTCCCTGAGAGCCAGAGGGGTTCCGTCTGCAGGGGATCCCAGCTGAGACTCAGGCTGAAAATCAGCCCGGACCTTGAATAAACCCAGGGAAGTAGGAGAAGGAAGGAAAGGTGGAAAGAAACGGGGTGGCAGGGCAGGGGGAGAGCAAAGGAAAGAGACAGAGGAGGTTTCTTCAGTGCCTGGGAGGTTGAGTGTAAAGATCATTTAGGATCATTTAGACAGGGGCTGGGAGCTCCTAGCTGAAGGAGGTGACAACCATTTTCTGCATATTTTACTCTAGACAGTACAGCAGGGAGGAACTGCCAATTGGAGTCAAATTCACCTCAGTGATTCTGTTTGAATTAACCCTTAAAAATGCAAGTTGGCAAAAGAAAGTCTGTGCTTATAGGTTACTAATTCATTCATTCAGGAGTTCCTTTTGTGTTCCAGCCCCACACTTACAGCTGTGGGAGGGTGACCCAGACTTCCTGAAGCACCACCGGGCGTTGCTCTGGGAGAAGGAGGTCAGTGACCAATTAGCATGTGGCCCCGTTGCCACCAACAATGTCCTCAAGAGGAGCACTAGCCAAAACGTGGTTGAGGAAGAATGTGGAGGCTTCCTGGGAGGGTTTGGGGGAGCATGTCCAGGCAGCCCCAGCTGAAAGCCAGCACCTGGCCCCTCCTCCTTTCCTCCTTTGTTCTGCCTTCTGCCTGGCTACTTTCGTAACCTCGTCCCACAGCCTGGTGTTGGGGGACTCTGTTCACTTGACGTCTCAGGATGGCTCTACTTCCGGATGCCTTGCCAAGTCTTGAGTCTCAGAGATTGCTTGATTTTATTTGATAAATGCACGTGGAGAGTGTACTATGTGCCAGGCACTGTTCAAAATGCTATACTCACATTAACTCTAATGATGTTCATAGCCAGGTGCAGTGGCTCATATCTGCAATCCCAGCACTTTGGGAGACAGAGGCGAGAGAATTGCCTGATCCCAGAGGTTCAAGACCAGCCTGGGCAACTTGGCAAGACTTCGTCTCTACAATAAAACAGAAAATTAGCTGGATGTGGTGGTGCACGCCTATAGTTCCAGCTACTTGGAGGTGGAAGGATTGCCTGAACCCAGCAGGTCGAGGCTGTGGTGGCCGTGGTGGCCTCACTGAGTAGTGAGGAATACAGGTGCATGCCACCATGTTTGGCTAATTTTTTTTGTTGTTGTTAGTTTTTGTAGAGACAGGTCTTGCTTTTTAGTTTTTGTGGAGACGAGTTGCTCAGGCTGGTCTTGAACTCCTGGCCTCAAACAATCCTTCCACATTGGCTTCCTAAAGTGCTGGGATTACAGACACAAGTCGCCAGGCCCAACAAGGGTACTGGGCACTTTGGCTCCAGATCCACACTCCCAGTCACAGTTTTGCTCCATCTCATGATGGCTCCCTTTGATACCCAGTCTCCCTACTTTGTGGGGAAGAGGAGATGTGATGGCCTGAGTGGAGCACAGTAAACCGGGGTGCTAGCCTGGGTTGTGCCACCATCCGGCTGAGCGACCCTGTGCTGTGCACTTCAGCTTTCCGAGCCCTAGTTCCACATCCTGCAGAGGAAGGAGTGGATGAGATGACGTCTGTACACTAACACTGGATGTTTGCAAGTCCCCCATAAAGCACTCTACCAGCCTTGGGCCCAGCCACCCTGCGGCTACTGGACTCACTTGGGGATTACCGGAGGTGGGGACAGCGAGGAGAGTGAACAAGCTCAGCAAAAAGGCCATGGGTTGGCCAGGCACAGTGGCTCATGCCTGTAATCTCAACACTTTGGGAGGCTGAGGTGGAAGGATCTCTTGCGCTCAGGAGTTTGAGATCAGCCTAGGCAACATAGCAAAAGCTTATCTCTACACAAAAATGAAAAAGTTAGCTGGCCATGGTGGCATGCACCTGTGGTCCCAGCTGCTCGGGAGGTTGAGGCAGGAGGATCGCTTGAGCCCAGGAGTTTGAGGCTACGGTGAGCTATGATCACGTCACTGCACTCCAGTCTAGAGCAAGACCCTGTCTCTAAGAAACAAAAAACAAAAACGTAATGGGTAGGCATCCCCTGTTGGAAAGGTGGATCTGACTGTGTTCCTCCATGAGGGGAACAGTAAGGGCTTGAATAATGATCTTAGCAAGGTCATCACCATGGCAGGCTCAGTAGGAAATTGCTAAGGGCTGTTCTTGTCCAGCCAAAGACTATGCAAGTAGGTCTTCTCCCATGCAGGTGGTAACAGACAGATTTTAGCTACTCTGTAATAACTTGGAGACGTGCACTTTAATTGGGCTACAATGGACTATTTTACCCAATTAAGAGTCACAATCAGCCAGGCTCGGTGGCTCAGTCTGTAATCCCAGCACCTTGGGAGACTGAGGCGAGTGGATTGCCTGAGCCCACAGGTTCAAGACCAACCTGGACAAATTGGCGAGACCTTGTCTCTAAAATAAATCAAAAATTAGCCGGGCGTGGTAGTACGCACCTGTAGTTCCGGCTACTTGGAAGACTGAGGTAAAAGGATCTCCAGAGCCCAGCAGGTCGACACTAGGGTAGCCGTGAGTGTGCCACTGCACTCCAGCCTGAGCAACAGAGTAAGACTCCAACACAAACACACACACACACACACACACACACACACAAAGTCACGATCAGGGAGTTTATGGTTGAAGTATCCAATTTCCTCAATGCTATAATAAAATAGGTGCTTTTCATGTTGAACATTTTTGGAATTGCAATAAATCTTACAACCAACAATATTTATTTTCAATTTGGCATTGTTTTTCCTAGACACACACAAACACACACAAATTATTAAAGTTGACGATGCCTGCTAGAACTAGGGAAAGACAGTAGTGTTACTGTTTCTCTGGGCTACGTTGGTGGGGATAGAAATCGCTTTAGTGAGAAGAGGGACTTTCTAGATAATCCTGAACCACCTTGGGCAGAAACGGGCCTCAGGGAGGCTAGGAACCCAAATTTGGAAAGCTGTGGGGAACGCTTGAAGTGTTTTTATCTTTCACTTTTGCCTTCATCTGGGTGTCTGATTCACTGTTTGCTTGCTCCACTGACTTGCTGCCTCTGCACCTCAAGATGCGCAGCACAAAAATGGCCAAGCACAACCCCACAGAAGGACCACATCTCTCTGTCTCCATGTTTCTCTGTCTCTTTCTCCTCCAATCCAAATGTGAGGGAAAGGATTCATATTGGCTCTTCTAGTCCAGTCAACCGAGGGCAGATAGTAGGGCCATATTTTACAAGAGGTCTGCCAACTGCTATCATTGTGGGTCTACAAGTCAGTCTAGGAGACACTGTAAGTTGGGTAGACATTCCACAAGAGATCCCCACAGGAGGCAAGAGGTTTTCTGCTGCAGAACATCATTCCCATTGTACTGGGGGTTGGAGCTGGGAAGGACAGGAGGCAGGGCACCCAGAGACAGGTCACCTAACTGGAGCCAGAAGGATGGCTAGCTCCTGACACCAAACCTATTGGCCAGATCAGCAGTGGCCATGCTGACTCAGCTAGGGGCTGGCCAGGGCTTTGCCCTGATCTCCCTCAGAAAGGACTGAAGGACAGTGTCCTCTGGCCAAGGAGCAGTGACGGGGAGGCAGAGATGGCAAATTCCAGAAGAGGACTCTCCTAGAGGAGCTCATTAACTTTTAGCACCAGAAAGCCTCTTTCCAAAATGTTCTTTGGGGGTCCATATTTTGCCGATCTCAGACTATGTCCAAAGAATGCATAGCTCCTACCATCCCTGGAGAGGATAAGCGGCAGAGCAGATGGGGGAGGGCAGAGCAGGAAGCCAGGGTCCCGGCCCATGGTGTCCAGCCTCTCCCCCTTTCCAGGGACCTGCCGACTCAGTGTGTTTTAGGGGCTGCAGTCCAGCTGCAGTGTTGTGTGGCCTTCAACTCTGAGACCAGGTGATGATCCCCTCACATGACCCCTTTCTCCTTGCTGGCTAGAGTGCTGGTGGGAGCAACCTCCCGCCAGCCCTAGAAACTGTGGGGGCAGCTGACGTGGACAAGCCACCATCCTAGAGATTTGGCAGGAAAGCTGCCTGCTGAGCTGGAGAGGATACGGGTGAGAGAGAGCATCTCAGTGCCAGCTCCCCTGAAGCCGCGGGCGACAGGAACAGACAGGGCCAGGGAGGAGAGAGTGGAAAGTCGTAGCTTCCCAGGGCAGAGAGGAAGCCAGCAGCCAGAAGGACTGCTTTCATTTCCAGCTCTCCAGGCATCACTCCCAAGAGATCCTCCAAGTGACTCTGAAATGTCCTTGTGGCACGGAGACTCACCTAGGGTGTAAGAACAGGGGCCTCTGTGCTGCGGATACACAGCCCCGCTCCTCTTCTTTTTTCTTTTTAAATTTAGACACGATTGACTAGCAGCCACTGTTCTTCAGCCACTCACCCCTACCCACCTCCACCCCTTCCCCGCCCTCAACCCTGCCTTCCCCTCACCCCTACCCACCACTCTATGGAAATGATTCTGGAAAATACTGGTCTCTATGTTATGTACAGAGATCTGGATTTGGGAAGAGTTTTTGGGACAGAGACAGTAAGAAGCACTGGTGTAAGTGAACTGCTGAGGTAACAAGGAAATGCCTGCAAAGATGGCGCATTTGGCTGCTGGATTGGTGATTCTTGAGCCAGAGCATAATTTGCTGTGTGAACTGAGAGAAGTTACCTCACCATTTTTTGTCTCCATTTTCCTATTTTTAAAGAAGTGCTATGAAGACTTGGGAGATGGTGATGGGGCTGGCTGTCCCTACCCTTTCCCTCCAGCGTTGTGTGATCTGACACTAATCCCATCATCTCTCTCTCAGCTCTTTTCCCGTCCTTTTCCAACCACCTGGCTTTCCAGGCCTTCCCTGACCCCTACAACCGGAGCTTCTGCTCACCTGGCGAACCTTCCTCCAACGTGTGTCTTAAACCCATCCCTTCCTTCCATCTCCACTTGCCCGCCGAGTCTTGCTCCACTAGTTCTCAACCCATTCCCCTCCCACCCAGGGTGCTTTTCATAAGTAAGACCATATCACTCCTCTTCTTAACTCCCCCTAAGACTTCGCATTTCCCTTAGAGCATGCCCGGCATGCTACGGCACCTGCTGCTGCTCCAGAGACATGGACTCCATTCGAAAACACACCAAGCTCTTCCCTATCCCTGTCTTTGCACACGCTGCTCTCTCCACTCGGAAAGTTGAGCTCCCAAATCTCTGCCCCTGGGTCCTCCTCCTCATTCATGCCTCAGACTAAGATGATTCTTCCAACATCATCTCTCTGACAACCATATCTAAGTAGTTCTCCCTTGTCTCCTGCAGGCCTGATTACTGAATTCTGCTCATTTCTGTTATGCCATTTTTCTTGATTTGCATTTCTGTGTGTGTTTGTGCAAATGCTTAAACACCTGTCTGTTGTCTCTTCCTCCCCCAGTTCTGTTTGGTCTACCTCTGGACATCTGCACCCAAGCTACCAGGATAAAACAGATGCTTGGTCAATATTTCTTTTTTGAGCACCTACTATGTGTGGTGAACTCTGTACTATATGCGGGCCAATAGTGAGGACATAAAATCCACTGCCCTCTTAGGGTGGACCATCGTAGCCAGGATTTAAGTATTGTTTGAGTGTGAGAGCAGAAAAGGTGGTAGCTCTTTTAATATTCAAAGCACACTGACATTCACAAAACAAAACAGGATGGGTGCAGTGGCTCATGCCTTTAATCCCAGCACTTTGGGAGGCTGAGGCAGGAGGATTGCTTGAGCCCAGGAGATTGAGAGCAGCCTGGGCAACATAGCAAGACCTCATCTCTACAGAAAATAAAAAATATTAGCCAGGCATGGTGGTGCATGTCCGTGGCTCCAACTACTTGGAAGGCTGAGGAAGATGGATCACCTGAGCCCAGCAGGTTGAGACTGTTATAAGCCATGTTGGTGACACTGCACTCCAACCTGGGTGACAGAGTGAGACCCCAACTCAAAACAAAACAAAACAAAACAAAACAAAACAAAACAGAAACAATAGACTATATATCTGTTTAGTTATGTGTAAAATATTCCTATAAGGAAATAATGTGAGATGAAAGAGAGTTTTATTTTTATTTTTTTGACACACTCACAGCCACCCCAGTATCAACTTGCTAGGCTTCGGTGATCCTTTCGCCTCAGCCTTCCTAGTGGCCAGAACTACAGGCTCAAACTACCAGGCCTGGCTAATTTTGGATTTATTATAGAGATGAGGTCTTGCCAAGTTGCCTGGGCTGGTCTCAAACCCATAGGCTCAAGAGATCCTCCTGCCTCAGCTTCCCAAAGCGCTGGGATTACAGGCTGAGCCACCACCCTGGCCAAAAGTTTTATATAAAAAGTTGCTCCAGCTCCAGTGTAAAATCTTGGGCCTATTGAGCCATTTTCTCTAGAGGTTTCTGGAGTACTTTCCTCAGTCAAGCCATTACAACATTAACAAAGCTAAAAAAAAACCTTAAAAATGGCCTTGGGTCTCTAAAGAACATAACACTTTTCATTTTTCCATTTTTCATGCAGATAAATGTACGTATTTCTCCAGAGTATTTATGAATTTTAGTTCTTTTACGAATTGGCCATGTTTGCATTCAGTTGAAGAAGAGAGAATAAAATCCCTTTTCTATGCTGAGCAAGAAATTGAATTGAGGCTGAAACTTCCACATGGGGGTGGGGAGGAAGAGGGGCTGGGAAGCCGAGGTGCTGGGTTCAGTTCCACCACTAAGTCATGGCCCACGTCACTGGGCCTCAATTTTCTCACTCAGAGAATCAAGGGGCTGAGCTAGATGAAGCATCCCCCTTCCCCCACTTTAGTAGATAGGATGGATGAGAGCAAAATGGGAGTCCTGGGCCAAGGCCCCCTAGTTATATACTCTGTACCCACTTGGTGTGAATTCTGCGTTCCTTGGGGTAACCTTGGGGACTGCTTGGCTGAACCAGAGTCATTGAACCCACATTTGCTCTGCATCAGACACTCTACTGGGTGAGTCCTTGGGGAGTCCAGAGATGCATTCATTCAACACACATTTATCAAGCACCTAATATACACAGTGCTGGGAGCTGGGTGTGTCATGGTGATAGAAGGAAAGGCTAAGTCCCTGCCCCCGAGGAGTTTAAGTCTAGTGGGGGAGACAGGTAGCAAGCAAGAAAGAAAGAGAAGTAGACAGTGTGGAGCACTAAGAGGAGGACAGCAAGGTGCTGACATGAAGGATGGCATGGGGAAACCATTTAGAAAGTGGTCCAAGAATTAGCTGAGTGCCTGTAGTTCCTACTACTTGGAAGGCTGAGGCGGAAGGATCCCCTGAGCCCAGCAGGTGGAGGCTGCAGTGGCCATGGGCATGCCACTGCACTCCAGCCTGGGCGACAGAGTGAGACTCCAACTCAAAAAAAAAAAAAAAAGAAAAGGAGGAAGCCAGGCATGGTGGCTTAGATCTATAATCCCAGCATTCAGGGAGGCTGAGTCAGGAGGATTGCTTGAGCCCAAAAGTTGAAGACCAGCCTGGACAACATAGCAAGACATCATCTCTACAAAAAATAAAAAAATTAGCCGGGCGTAGTGGTGCATGCCTGTAGTTCCAGCTACTTGGGAGGCTGAGGCAGGAGGATCTCTTGAGCCCAGGAAGTCGAGGCTGTGGTGAGCTGTGATCAAGACACTGCACTCCAGCCTGGGCAACAGAGTGAGACCACTGACTCAAAAAGGAAAAAAAGAAAAAGAAAAGGAAGAAGATGGAGAGCAGGTCTGAACAAAGGAAGAGCTTAGAGCCATTGGAGGAATCTAAGAAAGCCCAAGTGATTGGCGTTTAGTGGTGCCAGAAGAGAGGCTTGAACTGAGGATGGAGAAGGTTGAAGCAAGATCATGTAGGGCCTTCTGAGTCGAAGTAAGGGATTTGGCATTTATTTTAAGAAAGGGCAGTGGTATGATTGGATTTACACGTCATAAGTGGGAAATTTCCCAAACGGTCCTGTGTGCAAACATATAATTGTGTTTATTCTCCTGTGATGAAGCCCGCCTTAGCTTGTGAAAGTCTGTTTCTACATGTCGATGCGAACAGCATGGCCATCCTGGTACTCTCTTTTAGATACTCTCTCAGCAGTTTCCGAATTCTCTCCTTCCCCTTCCTTCTCCCTGGATGTGCTCAGAATTCCACATGTCTTCCTGATGTTGAAGCAGGGCATCTGCCAAATGCTGATTTGCTGCTGGCACCTACCGCACTCCTGTACGTTGGCATCCATTCCCTTGCCCTGGGCAAGAGCAAGGAGTGTTTCTCTGGGGGAGCTAAGGGACCTCCCCTTCTCAGTCCTGCCCTCATCACAGCTCTCATCATGACGCCACTTCCTCCATCCCCAGTTTGGAGTGTCCTCCCTGAAGCTTCTAGCACTGGGACTCTTGACCCACTCGATGGAAATACCCCCAGCAGCCCCCAAGCTCTCAATTCTCAGCTAACTGGTATCCCACTTTGGCTCATTTCCCACTTTGGCTCATTTCAAACCTCTGCCCCCATCTGCCTAAGTAAGTTCTCCTTCTGCCCCAGTCTCTGAGGCTTCCTCACCTCCTGCCTTTCTCGCTTCCTTATCCCTTTCATATGTGGCCTCTTTCCGGCGGGGGGGGGGACACTCATCCTCTTTGAATGAGGTTTCACATAGACCTTTGTCAGATGTGTTCCCCATGTCATCAGAAGCAAGGATGACCGGGGTTGGGGGCAGGTTGTAGAGAAGATGGCATTTCAGATGCTCTTTCTGCCTAAATATGTTCATCCACGCTAACCGAGCATCTCCCACTGGTGCTGGAATCTGTGCCTCTTTCCAGAGTCGCAGAGGGTAGTGGGGTCCAGTTCTTTCCATTCTCAGATTCATTTTGAGTTTTGATCCCAAGCAACAAAGACATGGAGTGTGGCAGCAGCAAGGCTCCACGTGTGTTTAAATGTGCTTGCTTTCCAACCTCGCTCTCTAAGCTCCACCCCTTGGTCATCTAGACAAGACAGGGTCATCTGGGTGGTAGTGGAGATTTTATTTTATTTTATTTTATTTTATTTTATTTTATTTTATTTTATCTTACTGTTGTTATTCTTTTGAAGAGCCAGGAGTCTCACTATGTTGTCTAGGCTGATCTTGACTCCTGGCCTCAAGCCATCCTCCCACCTCAACCTCCCAAAGTTCTGGGATTACAGTCATGAGCCACCATGCCCAGCTGAATCTGGCGATTTGAGAGGCTGTTGATAGCGTGAATGGAGGGGTTGGGGGGAGGGGGGAAGCGAGGATCACTCCTTGGTTTCTGGCTGCAGCAGTTGGGTGCTGGGTAGTGTCATCATGGTGGCGGGAAGTGCAGATTTAGGCATGACTATCAATAATCGAGTTTTGTATGTGTCGAGATATTTGTAAGAACCGGCTAAGGGAGAAATGTTAAGCAGATGACTAGATTTCTGAGATTAAGGCTCAGAGGAGAGGTCTGCAAGGTAATGCAAATTTGGGAGAAGTCAGCAGACAGATGGTATTTTAAGTCCTGAGAATGGACCTTAAATAGTCTCAAGTGTCCAGGTGGCGCTTAGGCTTTGCTGTGTGGGCCTGAACATTTCACCCTGTGATTTGAGTAAGGAGAAGAGTTTAGGCTCCAGATGGTGCTCCAGGGGCCGTTGGGACCCAGGTGGAGGATCATTGGTCTCCTGACAGCTGCTGCTGCTCAGTCTGTAGACTCTGTTGGTCTGGTGATCTGTGGGCACTCCCAGTTGGGGACAACAGTTGGAACAGGCCCAGCTTTGGAGGAGCAGGAGAAAGAGGAGGAAGAACTCTGCCAAGCTGGAGAGGGCAGGTGGTGGAGGATAGTGCTGGATGAGAAGGAGGTGCCTAGCCCTAAATGGTTTCCATGGTTCCTTAAGCCTCAAGGCTACAGGTGCAGCACAGACTAGTGAAATAGAGCACAAGGTCCACCATACCCTGGTGTAAGGAATCCTGAATTTCATCTTTACCATGTTCTCCCCTTAAGGTTCTCACAGTCTTGTGATGCTATCTTCCATAACCATTGTTTGGTTAAAAAAAAATTGCTGGGCTTGGGGGCTCAGCCTATAATCCCAGCACTTTGGGAGGCCGAGGCAAGTGGATTGCCTGAGCCCGTGGCTTCGACCAACCCGGGCAACTTGAGGAGACCTCATCTCCACAATAAATAAAAAATTACCCAGGTGTGGTAGTGCACGCTAGTAGTTCCAGCTACTTGGAAGGTTGAAGTGGAGGGATCGCTGGAGCCCAGCAGTTCAATGCTGGGGTGGCCATGAGTGTGCCACTGCACTCCAGCCTGGGTGACAGAGTGAGACTCCAACTCAAAAAAAAAAGGAAAAAAAAAATTTTTTTAATGATACTATCAAACGTTACCTGTACAATGACCACTTGTGTATTTAATTCTGAATTGTACTCCACATCTTTAAAATAAAAAATAAAATAAAATGACACTATCCCTCATTTTGTAATTCATATACATCCAGAAACCCACATAGCTCAGTCTCAGATAGGTGTCATATTCAGGAAAGTTAGTTTAATCTTTACTTGTACTTTAAAAGGAATTCTGTCTAGTCGTGGTGGCTCATGCCTGTAATCCTAGCACTTGGGTGACTGAAGTGGGAGGATTGCTTGAGCCCAGGAGTTTAAGACCAACCTAGACAACATAGTGAGACCCTATCCCTTCAAAATATCACTCACAAAAAAAATTAGCCAGGTGTGGCACCTGTAGTCTCAGCTATTCAGGAGACTGAGTTGGAAGGATAACCTGAACCCAAGAGGTTGAGGCTGCAGTGAGCCGTGATCATGTCACTGTACTCCAGCTGGGTGACAGAGTGAGACCCTGACTCTAAAATATAAATAAATAAAAATAAAAGGAATCCTGAATTTCATCTTTACCATGGATTTTAAAGGCATTCAAATATATAATCTAAGTAACATTAATTAAAATCTTATTTCCATTTCTATTCAAATTCCTTACATGGTACCATCATACTCAAAGCTCTCTCACTCACCTAAATAAAATCCTTTTTCTACCCCAGGCTGTGAGGCTTCCTCTCTCCCTTTCTCTCTTAGTTCTTTCTCATGTATATTTAGCACCTTATACCCCATAAAAGATAGAGCAAAAGAAAACTGGAGGAAAGAATTTATCCTTTGTGTATCTGGGGAAAGAGGTTTCTGGAATTAGTTTAAAATTAGAGGCTTATCTCTGGTGGGATGAAGGAATGGGCATTTTGGTTTTGGCATACACTTATAGGTCAGACTAGACTTCAAATCCCTTTGAACCTGTCCTAATCTTGCAGTGTTATTCCTATTAACCCAGTTTTATAGAGAAGGAACCTAAGTTTCAGATATGAGGTGATTTGCCCCAAGCAACACAACTTGGAAAGGCAGAGAGAGGACTAGACTTTGCCAGCATGAAGAGGGCTGAGATGTGAGGTGTGCTTGTGAAAGAAAGGAAGCGAGACGGTTTCTCTCTCTCTCTTCTCCTTTGTCTCCTCTGCTCACTCCTCTCCTCTCCTTCCCTTTCAGCAGCAGCAGGACAGAGGCAGTGTATTCATTATTTCTGCACTGCTATCAAGGAATACTTGGCACTGGGCAATTTTGTGTGGGTGTGTGTGTTGAAGTCTCACTCTGTCACCCAGGCTGGAGTACAATAGCATGATCACGGCCACTGCAGCCTCGACCTGCTAGGCTCAAGTGATCCTTCTGCTTCAGCCTCCTGAGTAGCTGGGTCTGCAGGCGAATGCCACCATGCCCGGCTAATTCCTTTATTTTTTTGTGGAGACAATGTCTCGCCAAGTTGCCCAGGCTGCTCTCAAACCCCTGGGCCCAGGCCTCAAACCTCTTGGCTCAACCTCACAAAGTCCTGGGATTACAGGTGTGAGCCACAGTGCCCAGCCAACACTGGGCAATTTATAAAGAAAAGAGGTTTATTTTGGTTCACAGTTCTGCATGGCGTCAGCATTCTGGTGAGGCCGCAGGAAGCTTACAATCATGGTAGAAGGCAGACAGGAAGCAGGTGTGTCACATGGTACGGGTAGAAGCAAGAGAGGGGGGTTGCCAGACTCTTTTAAACAATCAGTTCTCTTTTGAACTGTAATAATAAGGCAAGCACTCACTCATTGCCACGAAAACTGCACCAAGCCATTCATGAGGGATCACATTAGGCCCTGCCTCCAACCCTGGGGACCACATTTTACTTGAGATTTGGAGGGAATGACAGTCCAAATGATATTAGGCAGTTCCACTGTTGGGTCAGGAAAGAGACAAAGAACTGAGACCTATCTGGTTCCTCGTTTCCTTATGTGTACACTGAAGAGGTTAGGACAGTTTCAGTGAGTATTGGTATAACCCACACAGAACATAGCTGACTCATGACCACTCAGAGGAACAATGGCCAGACAGCCAAAAAGTCATTTACAAAGAAATTTTAATATCTGCTAGAATCTCTCAAAGAACAGCAGAAGTGTGTTCTATTCAAACCCTTTAACTCTGTCTACATCTTTCAGATACGCTACCTCTTGAATGCTGTCACCTCTTTCCATGATCCTAAAAACACTCTGTAAGCCCAAAAGGTTCTCTCTTCTCCTCGCATCTCACCCTCAGGATTTATTTATCCCCTCCCCCTCCCCCACTAGGAGCTCAGAAAGTTACATTCCAGAGAAAAGCAATTCACCTGGTCCAGTTTCACTCGATTCTCTCTGATCCCTTTACCCTAGTTTAGCCAAGAAGACAGTGACTATCCTAGAATTCCCTTCCATAAGCAGAGAAGGGGAGAGGCTGTCAACAGAAATGAATGCATGATTTTCCTACCATGATGGGATAAGTCCACAAAAAATGGGGAATGAGAAGGTGGGACCTCTTTTGCACCACAGATGGTCAAAGACAGGGCAAATCATTGGAAGTATTTGGGCGCCAGTAATAACTCCACACCCGTTGGGGACCAAGAGATTTATTAAAGTGGCAGCTACAAAGGTAGAGGGAGAGAGAGAGAGAGTTATGCAGGGAGGGGCTGTATTTATTAGTTTAGCGAGGGCAGGAAGAGGTCGTGCTAGCATTCTGTTGGGTAGAGCAGAGGGGAAATAGGGCGGGCCAAGATTACTATTGGAGGGTAGTATAGGGC
>CAUYQG010155752.1:0-14451 GCA_963574415.1 Tarsius wallacei
TTTTTGAGTTGGAGTCTCACTCTGTTGCCCAGACTGGAGTGCAGTGGCCGCTTCCGGCCACCGCAGCCTCGAGCTGCTGGGCTCCGGCGATCCTTCCGCCTCAGCCTTCCAAGTAGCTGGAACTACAGGCACGCGCTACCACGCCCGGCTAATTTTTTTGATTTATTGTAGAGACGGGGTTTCGCCTGCCCAGGCGGGTCTCGAACCCGCGGGCTCAGACAATCCACTCACCTCAGCCTCCCAAGGCGCAGGATTACAGGCTGAGCCACCGAGCCTGGCTGTTGCAAGTCTTAAGAACAGACAAGATCAAGCAGAATAATTTTAGAGCTTGAACACCACTCCTTCAAATCAACGCAGTCAGACAAAAATAAAAAAAAACAGTAAACAGAACAAAATTTATAGTAAATATGTGTGGGAGGCCAGCCCCTGCAGAGAGATTTAGAGGGTCCCTGGGAGGTGTGGTGGCATCGGCAATTATTCTGGAGAAACAAAGAGATTGGACTCCTGTCTAGTGCAGAAGCCTATTCTGTAGGAGGGATAGATATAGAGAGAAAGATGGAGGGACAGATATAAAGAGAAAGAAAGAGAAAGAAAGAAAATGAACAACTGTTCAATGGATTGAGCAGAAACCGTTTATTGAAAAGTATAGAGGGTTTTTATCCCCAAATTTTGTACATTCAGACTCAGATGTCTTTCATGTGAACGGAAAACCAGGTGCATGGGGGCATCCCCCACCCACCAGATATTTCCTCAAGCATGTGAAGAACAAACCCAACTTGTCTTTCCGTTCTTATGCTAGCTAATGTCCCTTAGAAGTAGTAATACAATCTCTATAAATATTATACCATTCTATCAATTGTAATCTATATTTTATTTTATTCTACTCAGTTTACCTATGAATAATTTTCCTATTGATAAACAATCTATTCCTTTGCTTCTTCCTAACACAGACAATGGAACCTAAACAAAATAACTAAAACCAATTTTACATAAAGTGGCTCCATCAAAAGGTCATGCTGGGCTCTTAGTTCCTGGGCTCTTTGATGTGGTCCTGGCTTGTACCATACAAAAGCCAAAACCGCAGTCAGAGGGAAATGGGAACAACGAGTTTCTAGTGTTAGCTTGTGTTCGTCCCTGTCCGGAGTTTTCATGCTTGAGCTAACAGAAGGCTGTAATGCCAACAGAAGGGAGAGGTAATGAAGTCATGGCTCCCGAACACAGTCTAGTGGTCTCGGGGTCAATGGCCCCCCTGATTCCTAATGCTCAGTGGGCCTCCTTGGCTGGCTTCCAACAAATATGGGACTAAAACCTGGAAGCAATATTTGAGAATATAATTCAAGAAAAAATTTTCCAATCTCACTAGCAAGGTCTACATGCAGATATAAGAAAATCAGAGACCTCCTGGAAGATATTATATAACACAATAATTTCCAAGGCACATAGTCATCAGACTATCTAAGGGAGATGTAAAAGAATAACATTAGTGGCCTAAATGTTCTATACTTAAAAGGCATAGAATGATAAATTGAATAAGAAAAACAACGCCCATCCCTTTGCTGTCTTCAGGAGATCAATTTCACATCTAATGACACTCATTATCTTGCAATAAAGGGACAGAGAAAAAATAATGGAAAACAAAACCGACCAGAAATCACTATCTTTCATCAGATAAAACAGGTTTAATAAAAAACAGTACAAAAAGGACAATTAAGATCACTATATAATGATAAAGGATTCAATACAATAAGAAGTCTTAAATAGTCTAAATATATACTGACCCAACATTGGAGCACCAGTTTTATAAAGGAATTCATACTATACTTAAGAGAAGTCTTAGACAATCACACAGTAGTGGTGGGGGGTTCAAGACCTCACAAACAACTCTAGACAAATCACCAAGACAGAAAACATACAAAGATTTTTTTTGTTTTGAATATTGTAAGATATGGAGTACACTTCGTGTTTAGATATACAAGTGGACATCATACAGGTAAAGTTTGGGCTTCCCTTTGGTCCCCACCTTGCCTGGTTTGAGAGCAGGTACCCTTATTCTTCTCATTTGCACATAGGACATATTCTAAAATCAGCCACATGCTTGTGCATAAAGCAAATCCTATGTCATAAAAAATTCAAAATCATGCCAAGCATCTTTTCTAACCACATTGGAATAAAAATAGAAATTAATGCCAAGAGACTCCATCAAAATCACAAAAGTACATAGAAAAAAACTTGATCCTAAATGATTTGAGGGTGAAAAGCAGAATTAACACAAAAATGTATGAAAGGTCTGGATGAAGATGTCTGACATTAGGCAGCTACGGTGAGTTTCTCCTTTAGAGTAAACCAAGATAGAATTTTCTTAGCACCCAGAGAGGAAAGAATCCAACAGCATACCCCACAAGTCTCCAAAGGACTGATAATAACCATTAAGAGCAAATAATAAGAAAAAAAATCCGCTGATCTTGACTGGAACTGGCCAAATTCTTTCCTGCTCTGCAATAGTCCACCATAGCCTCAGCACACAGTGGAAAAGGTAAGTGATGGGAATTCAGGAGTTCTTTGCTCCTGCCGCAAACTTGCAGAGCTCCCTGGACTTTGGGGGATCCAAGCTCCTCATGGGAAATGGTCTTTCCCACAGTTGTGCTTAGCTGTAGAGTGGTACAGGAAAAAAACCTTGAACAGCACTAGCTGCTATTTCCCAGAAATGCAAACCTTGTAGGGTGGAGCAGCAGCTTTCCAGTCAGCTTGTGAGTAAACATGCCTCAAGGACAAACTCTGACAGCTGGAGACAGTTCCAGGCCAGGTGTGTTGCCTGAGAACACTTGAGACCCTGAAGCCAGCTGCACCTTGACATTCAAATTGCTGGTTGCCTGAGGCCAAGGTAAGATCTGGGTGGAATACATTGTCATAACAATCTTTCACTGCCATCTGAATTATTTTGGGCCTGATCTACACAATGGTATTACTCAAGAGATCTGGGACTCCCTTCTAATCCCCACCTGAGCAGATAAAAGTGCACACTTGTGGGGTGATTCATCCCCTTATCCCTACAATATTTCAGAAGCCTCAAAAAAGTCATAAAACATGGAAAATTCCAGGAGCCCCAACCTTTTCCTAGGCAGGCAGGTCACTTTCTTGGAGCAACACCCACCAGGGAGAAACCCTACAGCCAAAACTGTAGCCAGCTTTCTCCAACAAGTGCCACCTTCTGGCTGAAAGTCAACATTACAGTCAATCATATCAAATACAATATCTTTGGAGAAGTCCAGATCCTAAGCACCAGCTAATAACACTTTCCAAGCCAGTTTAGCCACGCAGTACACCATGAGCCAGTGCAAGTACACAGCATAGGAGTGCCACATCAGGCAATTGAGAAACTCATCACACCAAGGCTATATATAACCAAGGAAAACTTACAAAGTCTATGGCAGCTCTCCTCAAATATGGAGTCATCCACCAAAATGAGAAGGAACCAGAAAAATAATTCTGACAATATCAATAAGTAGAGGTCTCCAACACCCTTAAAAGACCACACCAAGTTCCAGCAATGAAACTTAACCAAAATGAAATTTTTGAAATTCCAGACAGAATTCAAAAGGTAGATAATAAAATTGGTCAATGAACTTCAAGAGAAAATTGAAAACCAACATAAAGGAATTTAAAGAACTATTGAGGACATAAATAAAAATTCTCCAAGTATATAGACACCTTAAAAAAAACTAGTTGAAATTCTGGAAATAAAATAAATATTTAGGGAAGTACAAAGTGCAATAGAAAGTGTTAAGAATAGAGTAGAACTAGCAGAAAAAAAGATCTCAGAACTTGAAGACAAGGCTTTTGAATGAACACAATTAGAATACAATAATTTTTTTTAAAATCAAGGAAACATAAAGCATCCAAAAAATATGGAATTATGTGAAATGTCTAAAGCTAAGAATCATAGTTATTCCTGAGAAAGAAGAAAAAGCAACATGTTTGGAAAACCCATTTGCAAGAATAATGGAGGAAAAGTTTCCTGGACTTACCAGATATATAAACATCCAGATACAAGAATCTCAAAGAACTCACAGAAGATTTATTACAAAAAGATCATTCACAAGTCATATAGTCATCTGGCTAAGCAAAGTTAATGTGAAGGAAAAAAAAATTTAAGAAAATGCAACAAAAGCATCAAATAACTGACAAATGTAACCCTATCAGACTAACAACAGACTTCTCAGAAGAATTTCTACAAGTCAGAAGGGAGTGGGGCCCCACCTTCAATCTCCTCAAACAAAAGAACTGTCAGTCAAGGTATGTATTCAGCAAAACTAAAGTATGCCTGTCAAGGTATGTATCCTGAAAAATGAAGTTCCATAAATAAAGAATGAAGTTCTTTGCAGACAAGCAGACAGTGAGGAAATTTTTCACCACTATACAGGCTCTACAGAAATATTGAAAGGAGTCCTAAATACTGAAACAAAACTTTGAAATGTACCAGTAGAAAAACACTGGAAATTAAAAAGTTCACAGGATTTATGGAACACCAACACAATAGAGGAAATAAATTAAATAAACAAACAAATACATATCATTACTAACTCTGAACATAATTTGTCTCAATGATCCACTAAAAAGATGTAGACTGGCAGAAAGTATTAAAGAAAAACACAACTCAAATTTCTTCTGCCTTCGAAAGACCAATTTAACTCACAAAGACTCCTATAGACTCAAGGTAAAGGAGTGAAGAAAAATATTTCACACAACCAGAAACTAAAAATAGCAGGAGTAGCTACTCTGATATCATATAAAACAAACTTTAAATTAATAGTGAAAAAAGACAAAGATGGTTATTATATAATGATAAAATCAATCCATTGAGAAGACATGTGTGCCTAACATCAGAGCCTCCAACTTTATGAAACAGATTCTACTAGATCTAAAAAAGAGATAGCAATACAAAAATAGTGGGAGGCTTCAACACTCCACTGACAGCCAAAGACATATCATCAAGGCAGAAAGTCAACAAAGAAACATTGGAGTTAAACAGAACTCTAGAGGAAATGTAACTAACAGACATCTACAGAACATTTCATCCCAAAACTATAGAACACATATTTTTCTCATCAGTACATGGAATATTCTCTAAGATAGACCACATGATAAGCCATAAATCAAGTCTCAATAAATTAAAGAAATCAAAATCATATCAAACACCATCTTAGATCACAGTGGAGTAAAACTAGAAATTAACTCCAGGGACTCTTGAAGCAAATGATATAGAAATTAAACAATTTGTTTTTGAATGATTCATGGCTCAACAATAAACTAGAGATAGAAATTTTTAAAAAAAATCCTTGAGACAAATGACAATAAAACTAGTTATTAAAATTTCTTGGACACAACAAAAGCTGTGCAAAGATGAAAATATATAGTACTTAAGACCTACCTTAAAATGACTGAAAGATCACATATAGACGACCTAACATCACACCCCTAGGAACTAGAAAAACATAAACAAACCAAAGTCAAAGCTATCAGAAGAAAAGAAACAAGGAAGATTAGAGGAGAACTAAAAGAATTGAATTTTTTAAAAAATACATAGGATCAATGAAACAAAAAAGTTGGTTATTTGAAAAGATAAACAAAATTGATCAACCACTAAACAATTAAAAATGCAGAAGAGTCAAATTAGCTCAATCAGAAATGAAAAAGGAGACATTACAACTGATATAACAGAATTTCAAAACATCATCCAATACTATTATAAAAACCCCAATACTAACAAACTAAACAATCTAAAGGAAATGGATAAAACCTTGGAAGCATATAACCCCACAACCTTGAATCAGGAAGAAATAGAAACCTTGAACAGACTAATAATGAGAAGTGAGATTGAGACAGTAATTAGAAGTCTCCCGACAACAACAAAACAGGCCAGGACCCAATAAAATCACAGCTGAATCTACCAGACCTTCAAAGAAGGACTAGTACCAATTTACTGAAGCTATTCCACAAGATTGAAGAAGAGGAAATCCTCCCTGACTCATTCTATAAGGCAAGTATCACTCTGATACCAAAGCCAGGAAAGGACACAACAGTAAAAGACAATTGCAGACCAATATCCCTGATGAACATAGATAAAATAACCTCAACAAAATAACACCAAACAGAATTCAACAGCACTTAAAAAAATACACCATAACCAATGTGGATTTTTTTTCCAAGGGATTCAAGGGTGGTTACAACATAGTCAATTCAGTAAACATGACCCGCTACATAAACAGAATTTAAAACAAAATCATTTCAATAGGTGCAGAAAAAACACTTGATAAAATCCAGCATTGCTTCATGATAAAAATCCTCAGCAGAATCAGTATAGAAGGAACATTCCTCAAAGTAATAAAAGCCATATAGACTAAAACCATAGCCAATGACATTCTGAACAGAAAAAAGTTGAACACATTTCCCCCACAGAACAAGGTAAGGATACCCACTTTTACCACTACTATTCAACAAAGAACTGGAAGTCCTTGCTAGAGCAATCAGGCAAGACAAAGATATAAAGAGTATTCAAATTGGAAAAGAAGAAATCAAACTATCTTGGTATGCTGAAGATATGATCTTAAACCCACAGAATCCTAAAGACTCCTCCAAAAATGTCCTAAACTTGATAAATGAATTTGGTAAAGTTACAGGATACAAAATCAACACACACTAATCAGTAGCACTATTTTGCATCAATAGTGAACAACCAAAGGATCAAATCAAGAACTCAATTCTGTTTACAATTGCAGTCAAAAATCTAAAATACCTAGGAATATATTTAACCAAGGAGGTGAAAAATCTCTCCAAGAAGAACTACAAAACTTTGATGAAAGAAATTTCAGAGGACTCAAGCAAATGGAGAAACATCTCATGCTCATGGATTGGAAGAATCAACATTATTAAAATAATCATATTACCCAAAGTAACTTACAGATTAAATTCAGATTCTTTCAAATGATCAACATCTTTTTTACTGAATTAGAAAAAAAAACTGAAGTAAATGGGACCAAAAAGAGCCATAATAGCCAAAGCCATCCTAAGCAAAAAGGACAACTCTGGAGGCATCACATTATCTCACTACAAATTATACTACAAGGCCATAGTAATCAAAACAGCATGGTACTAATATAAGAGCAAACACATGGACTATGTAACAGAATAGAGGATCCAGAAATAAACCCAAATGTCTAAAACCAACTGTTCTTTGACAAAGCAGAAAAGTATACACTTGGGAAAGGATACCCTGTTCAACAAATGGTGCTGGGAAAATTGGATAGCCACATACTGAGAAGTAAAAATTGATCCTTATCTCTCACCATATACAA
Organism: Tarsius wallacei; assembly: GCA_963574415.1. NCBI lineage: Eukaryota > Metazoa > Chordata > Mammalia > Primates > Tarsiidae > Tarsius > Tarsius wallacei. Next base: position 7,353 of record CAUYQG010155752.1, read on the forward strand.
CAATAGACAGATCATTGAAGCAGAAAGTCAACACAGGAACATTGGAGTCAAGCCAGACCCTAAAGCAATTAGAATTTACAGACATTTACAGAACTTTTCACTCCAAAAATGCAGAGTATATATTTTTCTACTCAGCACATGGAATGTTCTCCACGATAGACCATAAAATAGGTCATACATTGTCTCAATAAATTAAAACAATATAAATCATATTATGCACCTTCTTAGACCACAGTGAAATAAAACTAGAAGTTAACTCCAAGAAGAACTCAGGAAACCAAACACAAACATAGAAATCAAACAATCTTTTCTTGAATGACCCTTGGGTCAACAATAAAATCAAGATGGAAATTTACAAATTCCTTGAAATAAATGACAGCAACAACAAAAAGTTACCAAAACCTCAGGATAGAACCAAAGCTATCCTCAGAGGAAAATGTCTAATGTTTAAGACCTACATTAATAAGACTGAAAGATTGTATATTGACAGCCTAACCTCACACATCAAGAAACTATAAATGCACAAACCAAACTCAATTAGCAGGAAATTAAATGATCAAAACAAAACTAAATGAAATTCAAATAAAAAATCAACACAAAGGACTTCTAAAAAAACTTGTTTCTTTTAAAAGGTAAACAAAATTAATAGATCACCAGCTAAGTTAATTAAGAAATAGCAAAAGAAGATTCAAATTAGATAACTCAGAAATGAAAACAGGAGACAATACAACTGGCATGATGGAAATTTAAAAAATTATCTGAGATCATTTTGAAACTTCAACACAAACTAGACAATCTAGAGAATATTGATAATATCTGTATACATAACACCTCCATCCTTGAATCAGGAAGAAATAGAAACTTTGAACATACCAATAACATGTGGCAAGATTGAAACAGTGTGATTAAAAGTCTACCAAGAATAACAACAACAACAACAACAAAATCCAGAACCTGGTGAATTCACAGCCATATTCAACCAGACATTCAAAGATTCAATTTTACTGAAGCTATTTCATAAGAGTGAGGAGAAAGAAATTCTCCCTAACTCATTCTACCAAGCCAGTATCACTCTGATGTCAAAGCCAGAAAAAGAAAGTACAAAAAAATAAAATTATAGAACAATAACCCTGATTGCCATAGGCATTAAAATCCTCAGCAAAATATTAGCATTCCAAATTTAACAGTCCATAAAAAAATGTCCCACTACAATCAAGTGAGTTTAATCCCAGGAATGCAAGGATGGTTCAACATACACAAGTCAATAAACATGATTCATTATATTACCATAACTAAAAACAAAGTATTATTTTTAGTTTAATAGATGCATCTCTTTAAGATAAGAACCCTAAGTAAAACAGGTATAGAGGGACTATTACTCAAAATAATAAAAATCATATGTGACAAAATCCATGTCCAGTGTCATTCTAAATGGATAAAAGTTGAACTCATTCTCTCTCAGAACCAGAACAAGGTAAGGATGGCCACTTTCACCACTTCTATTTGACATAGTACTGGAAATCCTAGCCAGAGCAACCAGGCAAGAGAAATAATAAAAGGTAGACAAATTGGAAAAAAAAGAAGAAATCTTGTATTCCTTACACCTAGAGAATCCTAAATAATTCTCCAAACACTCTTGGATGTGATAAATGAATCAAGTAAAGCTTCAGGATACAAAATCAACACACAAAAAAGTGAATAGCATAGCTATACATTAATAGCAACCAAGCTGAGAATCAAATCAAGAATTCAATTTCACTTACAATAGAAACCAACAAGCTAAAATATTTAGGAATATATTTAACTGAGGAAGTGAAAAGTCTTTACAAGGAGAACTAAAAAACACTGATGATATGAATTGTAGAAGACTCTAACAAATGGGGAAACATCTCATTCTCATGGATTGGAAGAATCAATACTGTTAAAATGACCAGAGTAGCCTACAGAATCTACACAACCCTTATAGAACTACCAACATCATTTTTCATGGAATTAGTAAAACAAAAATCTTAAAATTTATATGGAACTGAAAAGAAGTCAGAATAGCCAAAGCAATCCTAAGCAAAAAGAACAAATCTGGAGGCATCACATTACCTGGCTACAAATTATACTACAAGGCTATAGTAACCAAAACAGTTTGGTACAGGTGCAAGAGCAGACACATGGACCAATGGAACAGAATAAATAACTTAAAAATAAATCCAAATATTTACAACCAACTGATCTTTGACAAAGCAGACAGAAACATACACTGGGGAAAGGACATCCTGTTCAACAAAGGGTGCTGGGAAAATTCTATAGTTGCATGCAGAAAAATAAAATTTGATTCTTATCTTTCTTCATATAAAAAAATAAACTCAAGATGGATTAAAGACTTAAAGAAGAAAACCTAGGAAAAATCTCTTATGGACATTAGCCTAAGCAAATAATTTATTGTTAATACCTAAAAAGCAAATACAACAACAACAAAAAATGTGACTTTATTTAACTAATGCTTTTGCATAGCAAAAGAAATAATCAACAGAGCAAATAGGCAACCTACAGTATAGGAGAAGATATTCACAAACTGTACATCTGACAAAGGACTAATATTCAAAATCTACAAAAAATTCAAACAAATCAACAAGGAAAAAAGCAAATGACCCCATTAAAAGGTGGGTAAATGACACAAACAGGCATCTCTCAAGACAAGATATACAAATGACCAACAAACATAAAAAATGCTCTATGTAACTAAACATTATGAAAATGCAAATTAAAACCATAATGAAATACCAACTTACACCAGTCAGAATGGCCATTAATAATACACCCCCCCCCCAAAAAAAAAAAACTGCTGGCATGAATTCAGTGAAGAGGGATTCCTTATACACTGTTGGTTAGAGTGTAAATTAGTACAACTTCTATGGAAAATGGTATGGAGATTTTTCAAACAACTAAAAATAGATGTAAAATTTATACCAGCAATCCCACTACTAGCTATCTACCCAAAGGAACAAAGGTCATTATATTAAAAAGGACATCTGTACTGGCATGTTCGTTGCAGGACATTCACAATTGCAAAGACGTGGAATCAACCTAAATGCACATGAATGCTTCAATGGATAATAAAAATGTGTCATATATACATGATAGAATGCTATTTAGCCATCAAAAGGGGTCAAATAATGTCTTTTGTAATAATTTGAGTGGAATTGGGGAACATTATCCTACTTGAACTAACACAGGAACAGAAAACCAAGCACTGCATGTTCTCACTTATAAACAGAAGCTAAACTAAGAATCTGCAAAGACTTAGAGAATGATATAATGGACATTGGAGACTTAGGAAGGGGGGTAAGTGATGAAGGATATTGGGTACATGTGCACAGGTGGGAGTGGTGGATACATTAAAACCCAGACTTCTTTACCATGTAGCCAAAAATTATCTGTATGATATAAATCTATTGAAATAAAGAAAAAAAGAAAGATCCCAAGTGAATAACCTAACATCTTCACTTAAGGGATCTAGTAAAAACAAGAACAAACTATACCCAAAGCTAGCAGAAGAAAAGAAATAACCCGGTTGTTTCAGAATGAACTAAAATTGAATTAAAAATTAAAAAACATACAAATTATTAACTTATCAAATTGGTTCTTTGAAAGGATATACAAGATTGATAGGCCACTGGCCTAGTAATAAGAGAGAGAGAGAGAGAGGGAGGGAGGGAAGAACGGAAAGAGGGAGGGAGAGAAAGAGAGAATCAAAATAAGTACAATTAGAAATTTTTAAAAGGCAGCATTACAACTGATCACAAAAAAATACAACAAAATTCTTACCGACTACTGTGAGCACCTATATGTGACTAAAATAAGAATTGTAGAGCAAATGTGCAAATTCTTGGAAACATACAACTTCCCAAGATTGAAACAGAAAAAACAAATCCTGAAACGACCAATAGGGAGTCACAAAATTGAATCAGTAATTAACAACCTACCACCTAAAAAAGCCTTGGACCAGACAGATGCAGAGTGGAATTCTACAAGATGTACAAGAAATAGCTGATATTGATCGTACTGAAACTATTAAAAACTAAATCACATTTTTTTTGCAGCCATAAAGAAAGACAAATGTATGAACTTTGCAGCAACTTGGATGGATTTAGAGTCCATCATACTCATTGATCTACCACAGAAACAAAGAATACAGTACCATATGTTCTCACTCAAAAGTGGATCTTGAACAATTATAATACTATAAGAAAGGGATTGGCAGTAGTGGAAAACTGTCGGGGGTGGGTGAGATTGGCAGTTGAGGGAAACTCCTAGGGGTGGGAGGGGCACACCTCATCAACAAGGGTACCCGCATAATCAATGTTTGTATACCTAACCCTGAATTTTACCCCACATTTTTATAATAAAAAAAACAGCAGTGAAAAAAACTAAATCAAAGACTTCTTCCTAACTAATTCTAAAAAGCCAATATTAACCTGACACCAAAATCTGGCAAAGATACAACAAACAATGATAACTATGGGCTGATATTCCTAATGGACACTGATGCAAAAATCCTCAACAGATCTCCCATGCCACCTGAAGGGAAGTGCTCTGGGGTGGTCACTGTGGAGGAGCAGACCAGTATCTTTATTTTTTATTTTTACTTTTTATTTTAAAGATGTGGGGTGCAATTCAAGGTTAGGCATACAAATGTTCATTATGCAGGTACCCTTGTTGATGAGGTGTGACCCTCCCTCCCCTGGCAGTTTCCCACTACTGCCAATCACTTTCTTATAGTATTATGATAATTGTTCAAGGTTGTGTATAAGTAAGAATTTATGGTACTCTGTTCTTTGTTTCTGTGATAGATCACTGAGTATGATAGACTTTAAATCCATCCAAGTTGCTACAAAGTCCATATGCTTGTCTTTTATGGCTGCATAATATTCCATTGTGTTATGTACCACATTTTAAAAAATCCAGTCCAGCTTTGATGGGCAGCATGATTGGTTCCATGTTTTTGCTATTGTGAATAGAACTGCAACGAACATGCATGTGCAGGTTTCTTTCTGGTTGAATGACTTGAGTTCTTCTGGGTATATTTCCAATAGGGGGATTGCTGGGTCATAAGGAAGGTCAATTTCTAGTTCTTTCAGAAATTGCCACACTGTCTTCCAAAGAAGTTTCACTAGTTTGCATTCCTACCAGCAGTGTAGAAATGTTCCTTTTTAGAATTAATCAAGCAGAAACACACAGGTAACCCCAGAGTCCTAAACAGACACTACCTGACAAAACAGTCATTGGAACACAAAAAGTGGAAACCTTCCAGAATGACTGGCTTCATAAGACAGTTACAGAGATAAGAGATTGGATGGATAAAATAAACAGGAATTTTTTAAAATTGGTCAATTTCACAGAAAAGCATATTCTGAAATTATGTAAATATAAAACTTCATTGATAAAATAAATAACCAAAAATTATGGGAAGCAGAATTAACCAAGTAGAAGAAAGAATCTCAGAGCTTGAAGACCAAAATATTGAATTAACCCAATCTGTTAAATATATATATATATATATATATATATATATATATATATATATAAAATTCAACAAGTACAAGCAAAGAATCCAACAGATATGTGTTTATATCAAGAAGCCAAATCTGCATCTGATTGTTATCCCTGGAGCAGAAAAGAAAATGGAAAACACTTTGAAACAAGCATTTCATGAGATCATCCAAGAAAACTTGCCTCATCTGCCTGAGACATGAGAATTAAAGCACAAGAGATGTAGAGAACTTCTGAAAGACATCTCATGAGTAGACCCACCCCTAGACACATAGTAATTTGCCTACACAAAGTAGGTATGAAAGAAAAAATTCTACAGGCAGTGAGAGAAAAAGATCAGACTACTTACTAGGGAAGACCACTCAGGATTGCTTTAGACTTATCTCCAGAAACACTACAAACCAGAAGGGACTGGAGTGCAATCCTTAATGCTCTCAAAGATAAGCAATTTCAACCAAGAATTTACTATCCAGCCAAGCTAAACTTTATCAGCAATGGAGAATTAAAATTTTTCCCAGACATCCAGTCCCTAAGAGAATATGCTGCTTCCAGACCAGCACTACAGGAGGTACTTAAGATGTTGATCAGTGAAACTGGGCATTTTTTCATGTATCTGTTGGTAGCTTATATGTCTTATTCTGAGAAGTGTCTATACAAATATTTTGCCCACTTTTTAAATAGGGTTGCTTTTATTTATTTATTTCCTTTTGGCATGTTTAAGTTCCCTGTAGATTCTGGATGTTAGGCCTTTTCCAGATTTACAGTTAGCAAATATTTTTTTCCCATTCTGTAGTGTCTCCCCCACTCTCTTGTGGTTTCTTTTGCTTTGTAGAAGCTTTTATGGCATTCATTTTTAGAGAGTCAATAAGGAATCAGTTGCTTATTCCAATTTCTGTAAGAGTGCTTCCAACATTTTCTTCTAGGATTCTTATAGTTTGAGGTTTTACATTTAGGTCTTTGATCCATTTAGAGTTTATTTTTGTGTATGGTGATAGGTAAGGGTCCTGTTTCAATCTCCTACATGTGATCAGACAATTTTTACAGCACCATTTACTGAATAGGTTATTCTCTCCACAGTGGTTGTTGGTGGAGGCACTGGGATACCATCTAACTCTAGTCAGGATGGCCATAATCACTAACTCAAAAAACAACAGATGCCAGAGAGGATGTGGGGAAAAGGGAACACTTCTACACTGTTGGTGGGAGTATAAACTTCCACAGTCTCTGTGAAAAACAATGTGGCAATTTCTAAAAGATCTAAAAATTGACCTTCCATATGACCCAGCGATCTCTCTTCTGGGAATATACCTGGAGGAAAAGAAAGCACTCTGTAAAAAAGATACCTGGCACACACATTTATTGCAGCGTTATTCACAATAGCAAAAACATGGAACCAATTGTGCTGCCGATTGAAAGTAAACTGGAGCCGGGCTTGGTGGCTCAGCCTGTAATCCCGCGCTTTGGGAGGCTGAGGTGAGTGGATTGCCTGAGCCCGCGGGTTCGAGACCCACCTGGGCAACTTGGCGAGACCTCATCTCTACCATAAATCAAAAAA